>JAOANR010000006.1:25730397-25827455 GCA_030278955.1 Hygrophila difformis | reverse complement strand
ATGTTGGAGGCCCAACTACTTTTGGACTGCTCGGCATTGGTAAAGATATATCCAGAAGATGGGACACGTGGCCCAGAAAATATATCCAGATGAGAGGAACGGCTTGGTCCAGCCCGGAAGAGAGGTTTCAAAGCCCAAGGTGAAGACATCCTCAAGGTAGAGCTCCACGCAAGATCAACGAATTCGTTAGTTAAGGAAACATATCAATGAAGCTCATCTAGAGGAAATATATCAGAGAGTGATGCGGCCGCATAAGGAAACAGATCAAGAAGAGATTATGGAGCAAAGTAGCTGAGGAGTCAACACCACTATGGAGGCCATCCTTAAGGAAACAAATCAAGGCCGGATCATGGGGAATTCGTAGCCTGAAGACTCTCACTACTATATATGCACCAAGAGGCACCATATGCGAGGACACCTCCAACACTCCTCGAGAGATTTTTACTTATTTTACAGTTTTCTTGCATTTTATCGCTTTCCGTTCTTAAATTCCTTTACTGCTTTCTTCAATTCTTGTAATTTGTTTACTAGTTTTCTTGTAATCCTTCCCCAAATTCGTAATACAAGAGAGATCTTTCCTCCCAAGATTTTCATCGTTAACAGGGTTAATAGTCCATTATTTAGAATTCTAATATTTTCGCATGAAACATATTTAAACGGATAATGGTAATAATGTAATTTTGTGTAACTCTTGAATGATATGAAAAACAATGTATTGTTAATTTGTAAAAATTATAAGTTAAAATTAAATATGAATGGTGGCTAAATTATACTTCCTCCGTTCCTCAATATTTGCCACAGGCCCACATTTCACGCAATCCAATACACATTTTTAATCCTTAATAACTTAAATTCTATACAAGTAAAAATTATAAAAATTTGATAATTCCGAATCTATACAAGTAACTTTTTAATAAAATTTGACTATATTTTATCTTGTATAATTGTGTTAAAAAGTCGAATCAAAGTTACTTAATAAACAGTGACAAAACTCCCAATGTATTATTAAGGAACGGAGGAAGTATTGAATTTTGTTTATTTTATACTCCTATTTAAGAGAGAGAGTGATGCAAAAGAGTTATTTTTTTTTTCCCCTTACCATTTGTCATGCACAGGGTTACATCAACAAAAACTTTTCATGTCCCAGCCGCCCGGCAGGTGGCAAAAAGCTGGTCTACCGATACGTCATTAGCCTTCCAAATCTCCCACCCATCTCGGTGTGGTATTATAGCCTTACCTACTGGCTACTGCCGAACTCCTCCATCCACTTCAGCTCATCACTTCGGCTCAATTTCCTACCTCCGAGTAGAAAACTGCCCCAACATCCTTGCCTTGCAAGCTGCTATCTACGGACGACCTTTCGGAGTTGCCGGGCACAACAAGGTGCCACAACCGACACCCACTCTTGAAGTTGCAACATTAAGTGTTTTTGAAAGGTCGCTAAAGGAGTTGTGAAATACCATGTCACACTAATTACGAACAAATAAAATGAATGGATAAGGATGAGGATTCGAAACATCAACTATAAACTTAAAAGTCAGGAGACTTTACTATTAGATTAGGTCAAACTCATTCCCCAGCAAAACGATGATGTTGATGATGATAATAATATGTGTAGATATATTAATCCTTCCATCTCAGTCAAATTATAACTCTTACCATATTTATTTATTCCAAATAAATTCGGCAAAAAGGCCAAAATATCCCTTTTCTTTTCAATTTTTTCTAATAGGTCCTCTACAAATTTTTTGACCCATTTAGTCCTATAAGTTTGTTAATTAAATCCATTTTAGTCCTTTTTCCACTAATTGTATGAAATTAGCCAGGTTGGCATTGTTAATCCTTTTCAAATCCCACATGGCAGATTTTAGGAGAACTTGGTCCAAATTATTTTCTTTTTGGATATAGCCAAATTCCTCTCTCCTAAACCCTTCATCCCCATTGTGTCTTCTCTAAACTTATGCACGCCGGGAGGTGGCACCCATTAAGCTCTCCGAATTCTTGTAACAAACCTATAGAACTATATGGGTCAAAAAATATAATTTATGTGGCATGAGCTCCCACCACTCATTTCCTAGCCTGTATAGGCTGTTCAGCAAAAAAAAAAAAAAAAGGGTCAACAAATTTGTAGAGGACCTATTTGGAAAAATTGAAAAGAAACGGAATGTTTTTGGCCTTTTTGCCAAAATTCTTACGTATCCATAAAATAATATAATTAGCCCATTTAATTCATTATCATATTTATTATTTCCTCCGTTTTTTTTGTTAGCTACATTTAACATTTTGCTACTATTCACTTATATAATTTGACTTAAGAGTTTTATCATGGGTATATAAGTTTTTTTTTTTTTTTTTGAGGAGAAGTCGATTTTATTAATGAGAGCTCATAGTGTAGTCTCAAGAATTGTCTAAGACTTACAGAAAACCAACAGGTACACACCAACTAAACTGCAAGAAGCTTTAGCACAAACAAAAAACGGTGCACTCAAGTAACAGAAACAAAATCGCAGAACCGTCCATATCATAACAGTGGGGCAAGAAGCACTGTCCAGACAACCCAATGCAACAGAGGCAAGCAGAATAGCAGCTCATGCGAAACCGAAGGCCTCCCTGTAGCACATCAACGACACTACAACAAGGTCCAGACAAGTGGATACCATTCTTCCATTAGGATCAGCTCCCTCCATGTATCCTCCCGTAACCTATCGGCAACTATAGAGACGGCATCTCAAGAGCAACAGCAGCAGTAGGAGTGGTGGGTCGATTAGACGATCCTAAAAACTTGCTTCAAATAACAATCTCCCCTGCATAAAACTCAACTCCAACACATCGAATAATAAGGACGATAAGAAGGTTTTGACGGGGTCAAGGCTAGAGGTAGAAGGTAGGGGGCGCGGTTAAAGGGATTTAGGGACTTTTAGCCAAGTAAGATATTGTTAGATTCGTCTCGTCATATAGTTTTTAAATATCGAACTTTTAAAATTTTTACTTGTACCGAATTTGTGTTATTAGTGGTTTAAAATGGACAATCTTTAAAAAACAGACGAGGTACTATATTCTCACTCATACCTATTACTGGAAAACTAATCCCACCTTCCTTGTTTATCGTGCCCAATCTTAATCCTTGTGTCCAGCCAAAATATTACTCCCTCCGTCCCGCGAAAGTTGATGCGTATTCCTTTTTTAGCTGTCCCACGAAATTTGACACGTTTCCTTTTTTAGATAAATTAAATTAATATAAATATAATTATAATCTTAGTGGTTTCTAAAAACCCATTAAAAGTAATTACTTTAACTATTCTGCACAACTCCCAATACACTTTTATTTTTCTATACAAATCCCTTACATTTTTTTAATTCTTCATATCTCAAAATAGGTACAAATAAAAATTATATAAAATATATATTCTAAAACTAGACACCTAGACGATTCTAACAAGACCACACTTGAATATTTTTTTCTAATTAAATCATTACCATAATATTAAGTCAAAGTTAAACAATAAGTAAAGTGAAAATTTATTAAAATTTTAAACACAATTACCCACAACACTTTAACCATTAAACCCCACTACATAAATTACTGTGCCCAAAAGAAACGCGTCAACTTTCGTGGAACGGATGGAGTACACTCTACCGAGTTGGGGAATAGTTATCAATCATTATTATAATAATCTTATAGTGAAAAATATAATGTTTAAATTATTTTTTAAATGATCCTCATTTGTCGGAAAATCAAACATAATGTCCCCAAAATCGTTAATATTTTTATTTCAAAAAACGGCCCAATTTCCATCGAGGATCCTCGTAGAGTACCATAATATCCCCCTATCCTCATTGAGGATTAACTTACAAGCCAAGATTAATTTTTTGAGGTAATTCAAAGGACCGGAGCCATATTATCAAGCCAACTTTCAATTTTATTAATTATAATATTAGAACACACATAAATTATTTAGCAATAAACCATAATCCACATTAAAGGGTTCATTATTGTTTTTTCAATATATATTCAACATATCAAACTAACGAGGTTTTGTAATTATTTTTTATTTTTCGAAGCCAAATGCCAGAGAAATGGGTTGTATGGGTCCATGCAGTCATGCCACACAAATTAGAAATAAATAAAAGGGAGAGATAGTGGGCCGCGATGTCGGGTGTAGGATCCAATCCTCTATTATAAAGTTGGAAGCCAGTGACTTAATTACTATGCCAAGTTATCATCCATTTTTGTAATTATTTTGAACCGGGCAGGGTAAAATTTATAAAATATTAATTATATTTTATAATACATATATATATAAAATCTTATATGACGAAAAGTGGATTTTCACCCATTGGAGATCATCTAAAAAGGACGTATTCACATCAAAAATTGGGACTAGTTAGGGTACAGATTCTACACATGCAGAATATGCTAAGCAAAACCTTTTTTTGTGATGCAAGTATGTGATGCACGCAACGAATTTTGTGATGTTTATAATTTTGATGTCCGAACATGCATATTTTTTGGTAGCATTTTAAAGTTCAACCCATCATATAATCTTACTATCGCATCGCATAATCACACTCTATACCTTAACCAAAAATTGCCAAATATTATTTTTATAATAGCTTTGGATATATTTTTTTTGCTGAACAACCTGTATAGGCTAGGAGAGGGGTGGTGGGAGCCCATGTCATACAAATTACAAAGGGGAATAAAAAGGATGGATAGGGGGCGGTGGGGAATCGAATCTCCAACCTTCCGTTGGAAGTCGATGGACTTAACTACTTGGGCTAAGTCCCCATCCCCAATAGCTTTGGATAATTTTGAGAATGAATGAATTTTAATATATTATTTTGATAATTTACCAATACTTTTATGAGTGAACATTATCATTTACCACAATTCATCCCTCTTAAACACACTTTTTCCATTTTAACTTAAAAGAATCCTTTTTTCCCAAAATAAGGTTACAACCAAATGCTTTCTTATTGAAAAAGGGGAAATAAATTTTTACATTCCCATATATTGAGATAAAATAATTAATGAATTATTATCACTATCCCAAAAAAATTATTATTATAGAGTATAAAACTTTTAAAGTGCTATTGTTTTTTGTTAAAATTATCTTCCATAATTCAATTGGTAAGTTTATCTGGATGATGACTTGGTTTAGTGGTCAACTATCATGACTTTCAATCTTATGGTTAGAGGTTCGATTTTCACCCGCCCCCTATCCCTTCACTTTATAGCTTTGTAATTTATGTGGTTTGGACCTCCACACCCTTTGCCACACTCGAATATCAGACTTTAAAAACAAAATTTGGTAAGTTTATCGCCCAATGAGGCTTCGAATACCTGATTATTGACAACAAAATTGGCAAGTTTATCCATATAAGTATCTCCCTTTAATTTGCGAAAGAAAATTCCATTGCAAAAAGTCCATTATAAAAATACATCTTATGAATGGTAGAGATATTTCCAATAACAATAAGGGCTATTACGACTGGCCAACAACATTTTAAAAAAGCAAAATATCACCAAGTTAAAATTCTTTAATTTTTAAAAAGTGAGTTTTACAAGAATGATTTCAAAACAAATGCTTTTTTTTTTTTGCCAATACAAGTATACTTAACCGATAAATATCAGAATAAATGGCATAAAAAATCGATCAATCCACGAAGCTAGTAGCGTCTTATGTTGGATCATCGGTCTATCTACCTCAATTCACCATTTCGAACCTTATACAATACTACACAAGTTATAAAAAAAATAGTGAAGGAATAAGAGTTGGATGAGAATTCGATCCCGGCTATAAAATAAAAAATTGAAAACTTGACCACTAGGTCAAACCATCCTATATGTCTTTAGAGTTGGTGGGATACAAATATATTTATTTTGTAAAAGTAATAAAGAAATAAATTAAAAATTGAATGAATACAGTAGTGATATTTTCTTGTGTGTCTCGAATGGGTTTGACTATACCTTTTAAGTAAATCATTAGGGTTGGTATTAAGATTTCGATATTGATATTAAGATCTTACGATTTTACGACTCATTCACTCATTTCATAAAAATGATCTGAATCTTTGTAGGATCTTCAATTTAGTAGGATCTCGATTTTGATTCCGATCTTGATTGTAGAATCTCGATTTTAATGGTAGAATCTTACAATCCTATACTATTCGATCCTACCAAAATTTGAAACATGCTCCCATAATCTCATGTTTTTCATAAAAGCGACATTGAATTTTATTTTTGACTATTTATAGTGCTTTATTGCTTCATTTACCAAATAATATTATATGTTATGCTTTCATTTGTTATTAAGTATAATTATGTTTATATATTGTTGCAAGTTTATAGGATCTTAGGATCTAAATTCGATCCTACGATCCCGATCATATATAGAAAGACGAAATCGATCCTAGCTAAAATCTCGATCTTGATAACCTTGGTTGGTTGGTTATACTAATAGTATTCCATATATTTTTTTTTTTTGCCAACTTAGGAGCGGATGCATAATCTTTCTTCACGACGTGGCGGCCTTTGCTTTCAGCAGACGCGCCGGCACGTGGTTCCCATGGGCCAACTGATCCGTTGTTGTTTTTTCTTTTTTAATTTTTTTTTCCTACAACCTTTGTTGGCTGTTACACAAAAAAAAAGGGAGTATTCCATTATTTATGTCTCACTATTATTTCCTACAACCTTTGTTGGCTGTTCTAAATGTGAAGAAGAAATATAGTACTCCCTCCGTCCCATATTTATATCTCACTTTCCTTTTTGATCCGTCCCAACACCTTTGTCTCATTTTCATTTTAAGAAATCATTAAATATTAATCACACACCTACACCCATCACATCACCTCAATAAATAAATATACACCCACTACTATTAATAAATATCAACTCACAACCCATCATATCATATATAAATAACTTAATTAAAAATTCAAGCACATTACATAAATTACTAATTTACCCTTACTTTAAATATTAATCTACCCTTACATTAAATACTAACTATCCCCACATAAAATACCGTGCTCAAAATTTTTGAGACACTTCTAATGGGATGGAGGGATTACTTCATATCCAGTAATTCTAATTGGGAATAAATTTTTCATCCGCACTTTATATGCAGGTGTTATATTTTTTCTCTAATAAAAATAATAATTTTATTAATTGAGGATGGTTGATAATGTTATATAAAAGTATATGAATATAAATATTTAGTTTTCGAAAAACAATTAAAATATTTTTCAAACCTCTATTTCCAATATAAGTTTGGGCAAATTATTTATTAGTGTCATTTTGATACTTTTCATTTGTTAAATGGTACCATTTGACTTTTTATTACTTTTTAGTACCATTAGGTAAATCTATAAATATTTACTGTAAAAAATTACAGTTTTACTGTATTTACTATGTATTTACTGTAATAAATAATTTGCCCTATACTGTATTGTGTTATTTAAAAGAGAAAAATAACAGAATCTAAACTCCCGCTCGCACTTCCACAAAGCCAGAGAACATCGAAACAAAAGCAGGGCTCCAGCGATCGGATTGGAACGCTCGCACTTCCACAAAACCAGAGAAGATCGAACCAGAAGCAGGGCTCCAGAACGGATTGGAACACTCCACTGTAGAAAATCAACATCAAACTACATCGAAGCCAATACTCTTTATCGTGAAAACCCTTTGCGTGTTATTGTGAACCCATCTAAGATTCCGCTCCTGATTTCAGTTCGATTCAGCCATTCTATCCACATAAGATTTAGGTTGGTAGTTTGCTTTCAATGGTTCCCATTAGTAAAATTTACTTAGTTTATGTTGATAGGAGCTTAATTTCTTGAATTCTTTAAGAAATTTATGTCCTGACGGTCTTCTTTTTACTATGTATAGTTGTCGTCTCAAGCAATTAAATACATTCATATTGTATGTACTGGTGATAGAAATCTGTCCCTGATTGTAGACTGTAGAGCACTAGAGATTATGTGGATTCTTGACCTGTACCATCCTTATTATATCAAATTTTACTTCTGTGGTAGTTTTTATTTTAATATAAGTGGTATATGGTTATGAGAGCAAGATTATAGGATAAATACTTCCTATATGGATTGAAGAAGTCTAATGAGTTCATTTTTCCAGCTTACATGGTTGTCGCTAGGTGCCGGTTGGTGCTGTTCTCCCAAACTTTGTTAAATTTTCTTTGACTAATGGCTGGGCCTATAAGCAATGAACATGATTTCTTTTTGGTTAGAAATGACTCATAAACATACTCATGTGACCTAACACCAGAATTTCACTGCGGAAGGTGATAGATTGTCTATCAACTGCACCTGGCAATGAACGTGATTTTGCTGTATAGGAACTGTATTATTGTGTTGAATTTGGAATTATTTTTGCATTTTAGCCCTTTGGTATTGGTTAACATAAAGTGTTCTTCACGAATTGATAGCCATTGGGAGTTGATCCTGTGATTTCTTCCTGACAGCAACATGACATCAACTCAACCAATTGGTGCCAACTTTTTATCTCCACTGTGATTTCTTGTGATTTGAGCTTGTGCTGCAGATGAGGTGAGTGCTGGTGTAGCTTCTATGTGAAAAGGAGTCAGAGGATTAAATTGTCAATTCAGCATCATTTGTTATTGATGTTGCCCGGTTGTCTCTGTTACAATAAAAGGGAAGTCATATGTGTGTTCTCACTAGTGATTTGTGCAGTTCAGAATTTGATGAGTTTCTGTCACATTGATGGTATTTTTTTGTGTAATTTTAAATATCTAACATTTAGGAATCCAACCACACACCTAATTGCTTCATATAGCATTTTTGTTTATCATTATGCTGCATTTGACACAACCAATATGAAAAAATTCATATCACGCATAAGGTCCCTAGGTTCTTGTGTTGTTTTTCCATTCTATGACTGAATTAAGTTAGATATGCATTTTTTCTCACTTGTATGCTATTGATTCGGGAAGAAAAACACATGTAACTGACGGGCAATATTCACTTGAATAAATTAAAACAAGATATCATCGTGATCATAATCAACATCTCTATTGATTTGCCTAAAGTGGAGCTGATTGGTTGTCAAGTGGAACATTTAGTGAAAAATTAGAGTAGTTGATGTGTTCTTTTGATTATGTGCTTTTGCCGAGTAATCTGTATGTGAAATTTCTTACGACAAGATGCATGTCGTAACCTTTCTGTGGGGTTGGAAGCTGATTGTGATCAGAAGCTTGCTAACTTGCTTGAGTCCTATTTATGTAATGGAAACAACAAAGAATTGTTTGTGTGCCAGTTTGGTTATTTATTTGTTAAATAGATCTCACTTAAATTTATTTTAGAATGTAGCAACCTATAGCTCCGTTAATATTATTAATTCATTAATAGTACAATTGGATAAACATATCCTTTATATTGTTAGTTTTTACTATTTGTACGTGATCTTATTAGAATTTACAATGGTGTAGAATCATAATAGCAAAGAGTGAATTTGAGAAATGGGGTCCAGCAGTGAACGTGATGGATGCTACGACAGTCTCATGTTGGGGTGCAGATATGGTGAAGAATTGCATATATTCAAAGTGCACAAAGAGTCAACATTAAGTGGGTTATATTCCCAACTCTCTAAAAGATGGAGTGAAATTAATGAGCCATCAACAATAGTAAAGTACCTTGTTCCAGGAACGCAGTTACATGTTACTTTGTTTAGTGATGAAGATGTCACCACAATGTGTGAAGTGCATGCTAACTTTAAAAGTCGAATGTGTGACATGATTGCAAGGCAACCGGATCCACCAACATGTCGCAATGGACCGAGGTAACCGGGTCATAAATCTTTTAGTTACACTTGTTCACATTTTCATAACTTACTGTATAATATGATGGATTCACCGGTACCTTTTACTGGGTTGACCTGTTTAATTTCACATTTGATGCATTATTAAAGAGATACCATTTTCTGTATTTACCTACTATTTTGTACTTGTAGGATTGATGATGGATTGGTTGCGAAATCCAATGAATATGCCACAAAGTTAATAGACGAAAGCACAGTCGATGCCTATGCTCGTGGGATCCGTGGTCAGGGTCAAATGTTTACCGATGCAAAAGAGTTTCGGTAAACTCTGAAAAACTATTGCATTGCAATTCGGCGGTCGTTTAGATATAAGAAGAATACGGATAAAAGAATTATTGTAATGCTGTAGATGCACGATCCATTATACAAGCCATGTGATGCTGTAGATGATATTAGAGCGAAGTATGGAGTATATGTAAATTACCACGTGGTATGGTATGGAAAAGAGAAGGCAATGAATGAGATATATGGCGATGATGAGAAGTGTTTTGATAAGCTAAGGTGGTACTGTGAGGCTCTAAAACAGACAAATCCAGGGAGCATGGCAGATCTCGAAATCAAGCCCATCACAAATCAATTTCTTCGAGTATTTATATGCCTAGGGGCCTCTATATATGGGTTTGTGCGGGGTTGTAGACCCATAGTGTTCCTCGATGGCACACATATAACGTCAATGTGGAATGGACATTTGTTGGGTGCTACCTCTAAAAATGCGGATAATGGAATGTTCACAATAGCCTACGCGAGTAAGTGAATTCAGTAATAAAACAATGGGGGATAACAATCGTCTGTCCACATAAATATGCTGCATTCTCATTTTGTTTTGTGTTGATGTATATTTTACAGTTGATAATGCTGAGACGAATGAGAATTGGGAGTGGTTTTGCCTTAAACTGCGTGATGCAATTAAAAGTGTGGCTGGCCCGATATCATTTGAGGAATTCACTTTCTTTAGTGACCGTCATCATGGGTTGACGAGGGCAGTACCATTAATATTTGATCGCTCACAACATGCATATTGTCTAAGGCATTTGGGGGATAATTTCAAGAAAGAGGTATATGATTTTAATCGTGTTATCCACTTTATATTCTACCTTTACAATTTGAATAAAGTGTTGTGATGTACTGAATAGTGCTGACCTAATTTATTCATACATTCACAAATGGGGCGACTCACTAATATCTCCTTTAAATGTCATTGTAGGTCATGAAGAAGAGTTATCCCAAAAAGAATAATGATTTCTGGGTCAGTGTGCTAAAGAAAGCAGCATATGCTCCTACATTGTTAGAGTATAATGGACATATGCATGATATTTTTGAATCGATGCCACTGGCTGAAGACTACCTAATCAATTCAGATCCTTCATGTTGGGCGAATGCACTATTTCCCGGGAATAGATGGGGTAAGACAACAACGAACCTCGCAGAGAGTTGGGACTCATGGGTCCTCAAAGCGCGTAGCCTGCCTCCAGTAGCAATGCTAGATTAAGACTGAGCTGCATGACCATGATGAATAAGAGGAGGGAGAAGGCACAAGGAATGATTTCATCATTATGTCCTGTACCGAATGAGGTGGTTAGACAAAATTATGAGTCATCTCATACATTTGCCCCAAAAAGATCATGCCCACTCATGTATGAAGTGATGGACGGTGATAGTTCTGTCACTGTTGATCTAAAACAACACACCTGCACCTGCAGGATGTGGCAACTGTTGAGAATACCATGTCCCCATGCATGTGCATGTATTGAGACAGTGGGCCACAGTCCCTATAATTATTGCGATGCTCGGTACACGGTAGCAGCCTATAAGAAGACTTATGAAGCAATCATTAGACCCATCCCCACGTTTGGTGTAGAAAGTAACGACGCATGAGAACTCATTCGATGATAACACAATCGATAACTCTCCACGAAGCACAAAAGTTCTTTTCTGTGGGTTGAAGCATGAAAGTAGTGCGTGAAGCTTCGAGGGACTGCTCTTCTCCATAGGCATCTCGATCATATGTGCGAATGGAATGTTGTATATGGCTTGTTTTTGCAGCAATGTCATCTCATTATCTAATTTATTTATAACTTCTTTGAACTTTTGTGCAGAACAACGAGTGATGATAGTTGACGTTGCTTTTTTAGGAGGCATTTTGCGCTATATCATAAATCAACAGTGCTGTAAGTTCATAGTGGCACTCTCACATGTTTGTAACAGTACCTTAACTATATACATAACAGTAATTTAACTAGGTCTATAACTATACTTTGAGTATACGCCTAACAGTACTTGAACTAGGTCTATAAAAGTATGTTGACTATTTACATAAAAATGAACCAAAGATGAATTGTGCCAAAATGCTTTACATGTATTGACCAACATTAAAACAACTGCATTCACCCTTATTCATTGATAAGAGAACTAACGGAATTTGGTGATACAGATATGATAACATATATGCTGTTCCGAAGGTGCACTATCCAAAGTACTTGAACTAGGTCTATAACAGTACTTGAACTATATTCATAACAGTACTTGAACTAGGTCTATAACTGTACTTTGACTATATGCATAACAGTACTTGAACTTACTTTGACTATATGCATAACAGTACTTGAACTAGGTCTGTAACAGTACTTGAATAGGAAGCATGTGTATTGAGTTAGCTATCTCCTACTCATATACTCTTCGGTTCCCAGTAGTCGTTGGTACATTTGCTATTGTCAGTAAGCGAAGCATACCAAATAAAAAACAGAACCATCAAATCTGAGTGCATGTTGTCATATGGTATCACCATTCTATCAGTATACTTGAAATACGGTAACAAAGAAAAGTGATCCCCCAATACACCACACCAAGTACATCAGTAATAAAATAACAACATATAGAAATAGAAATGGAAATTCATTTTGGGTAGGATGGGAGTTGTACATAATTAATAATGAACAACAAAAATACAAAAATAAATAAAAATGAGTAAATACATAGTGGACAAGTAGGGATGGTAAAAATAATACAGCAAAAGAGCAAAATGTCGGATTGTGTTAGAATGGATGATAACTTCCCCATTTTCCTAGTCTTTGTTTCCTGGTTTCAAGTTCTTGATTTTCTACCACCATAGAAAATTTTCAATAGATATATCATTGCAATCCCAATAGGGAAGACAACGCACATTTCAACGACAGTGCAGGTGTATTTTCTTTCTGTTAAAGTCCCCTCAGTAATGGTCTTTTGAGATATCATCAAATCTATCGTATGCTAGACTCTCATTTACGTAAGTAATTCTGGAATCCCACAAACTTATTCTCATAATTCCAATTAGTAGGAAAAGATGACTTGGGACATATTCATAATGGAACTTGAAGCACAGTACTTAAAACAAGTTCATAACTGTACTTAAAACAAGTTCATAACAGTACTTTAAATAAGTTTATAACAGTACTTTAACTATATTAATACCTATACTTAAACAAGTTCGAAAGGGTACTTCATGGATACTGACTGAATTTTCGAGAATGTTTACTTGCTCAACAAAAATCTTTTCGTGAATAATCAGCAACAAATTTTTGATAAGGCAATTAGTGTTATCTTCTGAGGTACTGCATGCAAAGCTCATATTTCTTTTCCAACATAATATACAAAATGAATTGATAGTTGATCGACTGTATTCGTCCATCATATTTGACCTAAGTACGTTAGAAGAATATGTAACATAAAACAAGGAACATGTCAATACCTCAAACCTTCGAAAGTGCTTGATTGTTGCTCAGATTAAGAATCAAATGAATTGTACTGGTGCAAAGAACCTACAGTTACCTACAGCACTGTTTCAAAGATATTTCACCTAAATCACACTAATATATTCAAGTTATATGATACAAAATGGATCAAATTCCCCTCAATAATAGTCCTTTGAGATAACATCACATCTACCATGTGCTCTAGTCTCATTTAGGTAAGTCCTTTGGACTCCCACAAACTTATTCTCATAATTCCAATTTGTGGAAACAGAGGACTGTATTGGATGAAAAATGGCTCCTAATTCCTAAGCCATTTGGTGGCATGGCTATGAATTTCTTTTCACAACATTTACTGACCAGGTCCACCGGTGGCATTGGAATAATACTTGTTACGAAAATGTGGTACTTTCATTATTCCATTGGTTGTTTGTTAATGTCCTGGATGAAATCCAGAGATCCTTTGTCATATATTGTCCAATCATCCAACGTCTCTGTGTATGCATCTCTGATACACTTAGAATATTGATATTGTAATATAGAGTGGTATCTGGGGGGAAGCTAGACAAGGGGCCTTTATTTGAATCCTCCAAAAGGCATATATAATTTTGGTTAAGTCTTAAAAACAAAAGGCATTAGATTCTATTGTGTAAAAGAGTTATGAGATTCATTCTAATTTCTTTGATCCAAAAACTGGCTTACCAGTTGAAGTGCTTATTTAGTGGTTATTTGAGTGGTGCTGATAAGATGGGATTGGAACGATGCTTTGTGCCAAACAAAGATAAAAAGAGGTGCCCAAATCATAGTTGAGTATAAAAATTGTATGAACAGTGTTGTAAGTTCTTTGCCTCTTTTTCCTATATTCAATATATATGATTTGCAGATATTACTCTTGGGCCCAAGGTGGATAATATGATCATCAATGCTTGACTAACCGAAATGCCCAAGTGCTAATTAATATAGATCACGCTAGCTTATTGTAATTTTGCTCTATCTTGAATTTAAAGTCGACAAAACCTTCCGTGATAATTCCTAATTGATCACTAAATTGCAAGCCTTCACTAAACAACTAAAAATGAACTTTTAAAGTTGTAGTGTAGCTACTTTGGTTAACCAACAGTACTATATTCTCTTTCAAGGCCATTGGAAGCAACCAAACTCTTAAATATAAGACCTCATATAAAATAAAATACAAAACCAAACCAAACCAATGATAAACAATAGACCAATGAAAAACTTGAAAGCAACATATATAAACAGTAGACCAATGAACGAGTAGCATAAATAGTAGACCTTTATGGATGAGTAGCATAAACAGTAGACCAATGATAAACTTGAAAGGAGCAAAAATCTTTATGGACTGAGTAAAGCACCATGGACCAATGATAAACAGTAGAGATTATTCAGCCATTGACGTGAGTATATTAAATTTTAGAAGATTTTGATTTGATGTGTAATGTATAGGTTGTTACAATATACAAATTCAACCGTGAGTATATTAAATTTTAGAAGATTTTGATTTGATGTGTAATGTATAGGTTGTTACAATATACAAATTCAAAAGATCCAGGTCATATCTTTATAGCGTCTGTAATATTAAATTTTAGAAGATTTTGATTTGATGTGTAATGTATAGATTGTTACAATATACAAATTCAAAAGACCACTTCATATCTTTATAGCTTCGTTGATTCATGTCTTAATCAAGGATCCAGGTCATGCCGGAGCAATCCAAGGTGCAAGGTGATCAAATCATAACAATGTAGCGTATATCGCAGGGAAATACTCTCTATTTGGACCAGACACAGAGAGCTCTATAGTTAAGGAATTACTAGTAGATTAATTGGGTGAATAAACCACAAGTCAAGTTAAAAATTGTGTCGTGTTGTTCAATTTTCTCGTCTTTTCCTCCAAAAGAAGAAAACAAGAGCTGCTTCGAATTCCTTTTATTATTCTTTGTGGCATTGCAAGAATTGGGTGTGTGCGCGCACTATGCATTGTGCAGCTGATGAAAACAAGCAGTGAACAGGCTAACATAATTATTAGCAAACCTTGGGACCCTTCACAATGATGATGATGATGATGATGTTCACTATGAGGATCTAGTTGACCACGTCGAGCACCAGCTTTCAAGAACAGACCACTTCAAGCGTCTGTAATATTAAATTTTAGAAGATTTTGATATGATGTGTAATGTATAGGTTGTTACAATATACAAATTCAAAAGATTTGAAGAATCTTTTAAAAAAGATTGAATGATTTAATTAAATTAAAGAAGAGGTAAAAAAAAAATTAAAAAATTTACCCAATGGTACTAAAAACTAATAAAAAGTCAAATGGTACTACTTAACAAATGTAAAGTGCCAAAATGGCACCAATAAATAATTTGCCCTATAAGTTTTTCATGTTCATTTACTTATTCATACTAATAAATAGTAATAATTTCGATAAATTAAAAGAATATTTAGTTTAATAATAAATAATTATGTTTAACTATTTTTTTATAATATTTTACAAATAAAACATTATGCTTACATATTTTATTATAATATTTCTTAAATTATGTTCATTTAAACTATTTTCAAATTAATTATCATTTATAGAGTTTATGATACTTATTTTATTATATTTAATTTTTTTAATAATTTTATTTTATAATTATTTTTATATTTAAAGATAATTATTTCTACTATATAAATGCAATATTTTTTAGGGTTCAAAATTTTATAAATATATAAATATTTTATTGGAAAAAATTGAAACTAAAATAAAGTTATTACTGACCTGCCTAAAATTTGTTCTATTATTATTATTATTATTATTATTATTATTATTATTATTATTATTATTATTATTATTATTATTATCAATAGTAATTGCAGATATGTTGCTTATGTGGCCGTTTAGTAGAACGAATTGATTTTACTTTTACACCCTTGAATACATATCTTTATAATTTAAATGAAGTATAATTTTTAAGTGATTCAACCGTTAGACCCTGAATAGTTTTTTTGGTGAACATTGACGCGCAAGCGTCAGTTAAGGAAAAAGCTAAAAAAGCTATAGAAAAGAGGGATGAGGAAGGAAGAAGCGACACAAAGTAAAAAAGACTACAAGGACTTAGTATCTAGGATACCAAACCCCTGCAGCATCAAAGCGAACTAGATCACGGGCCTCATCAGGAGGGAACGCCCAGGTGGTGAAGAACTGCAATGAACGCGCCCCCCGCTTGGCCAAGCAATCAGCAATCGAGTTGCCTTCACGAAGGATGTGATCCCAATAAAAACCCGGATAATCCAACAATAGATCTGCCTGGAGAAGCCGCAAAGCATCCTGAGAATCCGAATAACACCAAGCCGAAGTAACACCCAAACGAATAAGACATTTGATGCCATTCCAAATACCATGTAATTCCGCCACAAGATTCTTAGAACACCCAATAGAACCCGAAAATCCATGAATCAAGTTCCCATCACTATCACCCAATATAAAAATTATTTGAAAAAAATTGAGTTAATTGTAGCAATGGTATAAGAATTATATGAAAAAATTGATTTAATTGTAACATTGATATAAGAATAATTAATTGGATTGGGCTGATGGTGCTGTTGGAGCTGTCCGAGAATTTTTTGGGGATTGGAAGGGCTTGCAATCGGCCACATTGTGAATAATTTTGCTTGAGATAAATGCGGTATGTTTGCGAGGAGTTGAATGATAGTAGCATATGGTTGCTTGCATTTATAGGGCATTCATTGGCCGGACCAATGTGGGCAAGACACGAATTGTACGATGATATCTGAGGTCTCAACACGGGAGGATTGTGGTGCACATTGATGGGAGTTCAATTGGTAATCCAATAAATGTATGGGTTTGGAGGCCTGATCCGTGATGCATGGGGATGGAAGCTAGGTGAAAGGGCTTTGGTGAATGGATACACTGGACCGACGACAAACCCGAAAGTTCCTGGAACTTTATGGAATTTATAATTCTATGTTGCGCTTTCGCATATTAAATATTAGCAATGCATGCAGCTGCTCCTACTCTATTGAGACACTTCGATTGATTCACAATGATGTTGAGAAGTGCCATTTGTTGTTCCCCATAGTTAACATAATTCGTCGTCATATGATAGAGAATCCATGCATTCAGTGGCGAAACCAGAAATGTCAATAACAAGGGGCCGGTTTCACTAAAAAAAAATTCACAAAAAAATTAATCCAAAACCAAATGCAAACTATTTTAAAATATTTCAAATAACGTTATACGAAATAAGAATTCAAACCTAACTTCCAACTATGAATGTCCACGATCAACAGGTGGAGATGGATAACAATTAGAAGTTGGTCATCTTCTTACTTTTCTATGTTGTTATTGTATAGTTCAAACTTGAAACTCATAGTGTAGAAAATGGTTAGAGTTTGGAATTTGTTTTGTAATGATGGTGAATAGGTGATGGAACGGTAGAAATCCCAGTGGACAAGGAAGAGGTATAAGTGGAGTACAGAGCATGCGTTACTTCAATATAATTGGATCAAAAACTATTGTATTATAAATAATTGAGTTTTTAGAATTTAAAAGAATAAAACAATTAACATATAACATTTACTTATATCTTACATTTGACTATTGAATTATAAGTATATTATTATAGACTTGTTGCAAAATTCATGGGAGGGCCTAAGCCATTCCATATATGGCTGTAGTTTCGCCCCTGAATGCATTGAATGGTCATATATTTTTCGTAAAGGGAATTGTTGCAAATAATTTGGCTAAACGAGATGTAAATGTAGTTGAGTTCTTTACATTGTGAGGGTTTCCAATTGATGATATGAGACCGCTTGTATTCACAGACGTGTTGGGGGTGTAATTATATTGTCGTTGCTAAATTTTGTCTCTCTCCCCATTGTTGTATAAATTTTTCAATTTTTAGCTTTGCAGATGCTCAGTCGTCACTAGGGGTGGGTCGGTACGGTATACCGAAAAATTTTCGCCATACCGTATACCGTACCGAAATATACGGTATAAAATTTTCATACCGATGCCGTACCGAAACCTTCGGTATACCGAAGATCGGTATACCGAATACTTCGATATGAAATATTTTCATACCGTTACCGTACTGACTTTCCGGTATACCGTGCCGATTTTTCGGTATACGATATACCGAAGTATACCGAAGAATACCGAAATATACCGAACTATTTAGTTGTGTTGCTGTGCATACCAAAACTATTTAAAAAAATAAATAAAAAAACATAAGCCATTATTTGATAGCTTCTAAAAATTCATTTGACAGCTAAAACATATATAATTATAGAAAGAAGTAGTGCAAAACTGCAAATAAATCCACAAATTAAATTCTGAACTATAAATATGAAATCCAAACAAATAAACTCTAAGTCTAGAACAGTGAAACAAATAGTTCAAATCTTCAACAATCAAACTTCAAGTCTTCAATATAATAACTAATAAAAACTGCTCAACACAAAAGGCTTTATGAGCTTAAGTAGCACTTGTATTCTCACATTCTTCAGAAGAACTTCAATGTAATTTTGAATAAATGGATCATCCATTATTGTTCTCCTGTTACTCTGCAGTAATGAGACCAAATTATTAAGACCAAAGACATACAGTCAAGTTTTCAAAAAATACTGATACAACCCAGTTTCATGCATAACGCCATCAAATACCTTAAGAATTTTTTCAAACTCCAAAATCTCATTCCTTTGACACGTTGCAATGAGGTTACTCATTGCCAGGATCATTTTTGTAGCTACAAAACCAATGAGACAAATGAGGTACAATTAGAATCATACTTAAGACTACAAGCAATAATCAAATGTCATAAACCGCTAATTGATGAAGTGAAAATCATTACTACAAATATGAACCAACCACCCATCTCGAATCCATCCGTACCCATCATCTCTGATTTTGAGTAAACTTGGGAAAATATAGCAAAAAAGTTATAACATAAACCTTACATTTCCAACTCATATACCTGATTAGGTAGTTGATGGAGGATCTTGAGTTGCACCTGTAAAACAAGCACATAAACAATTAATACACATTATTTTGAATTAATACAAGTAAAATGAAATTATTAATAAAATAAACTCTTTACTTTTTTCAATTTGTTCAATTTCCTTGTACAAATCAAGATCATCATCAGTTGGATCTTTATACAAGCTGAAATCTTCAGCCTTTAGCCAATCACTTGTACATACCAGCGCCTCAACCATTTTTGAACTCAAGCTAGTTCTAAAAGGATCCACAACCCTTTTGCCCAAACTAAAAGCGGACTCACTAGCAATCGTTGAGCTTGGAACTGCAAATATATCTTTTGCAATCAATGAAAGGATAGGATACCTAGTTCCACTTCATTTCCACCATGCCAAAAGATTAAAAGTAGGGTTAGATCGCTTCTCAATCTCATCAGCTAGGTATTTATCCACTTCATTGAAAATTTGTTGAAGTTGTTCTTCTTCATTTTGTGCATCAACATCATTGAACAATTCATCAAAAAGACCATTACCACCTTCACTAGAAGTGCATCCATCATCACACTCTAATGGAGCATTTTTTCTTTCACTAATTAGTGTATCATTTACCCCCTTATACTCTGTCCACAAAATTATCAAGTCCTTTTTAATGTGACCAATAAACTCCTGGATCTCTTCGAAAGTACCTCACAATTTCTTAATGCTGACTTTAATCATCTGAAGCTTGTTTCTTGGATCCAAAATATTAGCAATAAAAATCAAGTGATTGATTTTATCCCATTTCCCCAATACTTGTCAAATTTTTCCTTCATTGCACTTGCAACCTTCTTAAGAATCGGCTCAGAATCATCTTTCCACTTCTTCTCAATCTCAATTTTAGGGCTACCATTGACTGATAAATCAAATGGGATGTAGGAGTTTTTGATGAACTCAACTCCAAGGTTGCATCATAGAATTTTTTGAGAAAGTACACAAATGCTTGTGCATTATCCCAATCATTTGCAACTGGAGGCCCCATCCTGACTTTTCCCTTGTCATCTTTTTCACCAAAATAGTTTATAAAAGGCACCCATTCTTCAGTCATTCTTTCAAACACTCTCCTATACTTCAATGCAATTTCAAGCATTTTATAGGTTGAATTCCACCTTGTTTTGACATCCATAGGCACCGTTGACGTACTAGAAAACTTTGCTAGTATGGAAAACTCTCGAAACTTGTTCAATCTTGAAGGAGAAGAATGAAGAAACACAACTGCATTCCTGATAGACTTAATTGAAAAATCCAGTTCTTTCAATCCATCTTTAACAATCAAGTTAAGTATATGGCATGCACATCTCAAATGCAAATATTTTCCACTGAATAACAAAGTTTTCTCAATCAACATTCTCTTTTTCAAGTATTCAATTGCAGTGTCATTAGCAGATGCATTATCAACTACAATTTTTTTTTTGGAAGAGCCGAAGCCAGATAATAATCAAGAAATGTGAAAACACAAAACAAAGCAACAAAGCAAAATGAAAAAGGACAGGAAATGAAAACGAAACACCCCAAGACTAGAGTCTCGGAAAACAGAATCCCGCCGCGTCCGCCGCAATACTCCAAGAGCAAAGTCCGGAGGGAATGCCCACGTAGTGTAGAACTCCTCTTTCAAGGCGCCGAACTTAGCTAAGGAATCGGCCACACCATTTCCTTCTCTCAGGACGTGGTAGATAGGACAGTCCTCAAAGCCATCTCGCAGGTCCTGTGCATGGTGAATGAGGCCAGCATTCAGATGGAATTCGGGACAGGAATTCAGCAAATCAATAAGGAGTTTCGAGTCGGTATAACAGCTGAGCCTGTGAACTCCCATTTGTTTCACAAAATTGAGTCCTGAAGCAAGGGCCGCCAGTTCAGAGTAAATGATAGTTTGTTGGCCAAGATAACCACTTCCCCCTCCAACCACTCGCCTTCCCCATTACGAACTACAAAGCCATACGCCGTCCTTCCCTCGTTTCCCATGCGAATGCCGTCTATGCGAAGGATGAAACCAGTAGCATTATTCTCATTCCAGCTGATCCATCGAGTTGTCCCAGAGCCCGAAGATAGAGTGGAGCCCTCGGTAGTTAGGTCTGCTGCCATTCTCCATATATCCATTCTCAGGATCCACCCCGTACGTTGTTTTCCTCTGAAAATACGCCCATTTCTTTCAAGCCATAGCGTCCATAAGGCAGCCATGAAGGGAGTGCCATATAGCCGGGTCATGGCTTGGAGGAATCCTCTGATATTCTCTTTAGGGATAGAGTCAAAATCAATTGGGATACTAATTTTGAGATCCCTCCAGATGAGACGTGCCCAATCGCAATAAAATAAACAGTGAGCCCAAGTTTCAATTTCAGTACCACACATGAGACATAGGGGAGATGTGGCAAGGTGCCGGTGGAACCTGAGGGCATTAACCGGGAGCGCTTTGTGCGAGAGAAGCCAGAGGAAAAAACCAAATTTTTCTGGTATGGCTGCCTTCCACATCCACTTCCACTGAGAGTTATCCCTGTCCATCGATGATAGAAATCTATATGCAGATGAGACCGAGTAGCAGCCAGAACTGCTATGTTTCCAGATCCAAAAGTCAGCGGCAGCAGGATGCAACTGAGAAGGAGGAGATGAGCAAATTTCATTAAGTATACCATGAGGGACCATAGAATAGATACCTTGACATTCCCATGCCCCTGTCACAATCACATCCTTCACCCTCAAGTCCAGGTCTTGAGTTGCAATGAATGGCAGGCATGGCCCTAATTGGTTGTTGTTCCACCACTTAGAAAACCAGAGAGATGAAGAACCATCCCCTAGTCGGTATTGGAATCCATCACGAAGCAAAGGGGACAGCCTGTTAGTAAGTTTGAGAAAATTTGATTTGGCTGGACGAGGGGGATCAAATAAGTAATCGACATCTCCAAACTTATTCTTGATCAGCTGGACCCAAGGTTTGGTCGCTGAGTGAATCAACCCCCATAGAATCTTCCCCAAAAGTGCAATATTTATCCATCTAGCGCGCCTCAATCCGAGCCCCCCAACATCCCTGGGAGTTGCGATTTTATCCCAATTGATAAGGTGGGTGCCTTTCCCATTCCGATCTTTCCAGATGAATCTATTGATTCTTCTATCAATTGCATCGCACACACTCTCCGGAAACCAGTGCAATTGCATGAAATAAGTGGGAATGGCCGCGAGGGCGGATCTACACAGGGTTACTCGACCCGCTTTGTTTAAAAGTTTGCTCGCCCACCCCTCAAGCCTTTCATCTATTTTATCCAGAATGAATTTGAAATCACGACATCGGCTGCGTCCCATAAGCATCGGAAATCCCAAGTATGACCCAAAGGACTGAACGATAGGCATATTGAGAGTGTTGGCAATCCAGGTACTCTCTGCCATGGCGACTGCAGGGGAAATGAAAATTTCTGATTTCTGGGGGTTGAGGAGAAGACCCGAAGCTTCACCAAAAACCTTCAGTATATGATTAATGGTGGTGATACCTTCTCGGTTGGCCATAGAGCATAGGATTAGGTCATCCGCGAAGAGGAGATGAGAAGTCCCAATACCGTTTTCCTCAAGACAGATAGCTTGCCAGCGGTTCTCTCTAACCGAGTGAGTAATCATTGGCGAAAGCTTCTCCATAACAATCAAGAAGAGGTATGGGGAGATTGGATCTCCCTGGCGGAGTCCTCTCCCTGGTTGAAATTCCTCTAGGGCCTGACCGTTCCAGAGGACTGAGTAAGTAGGGGAGGCAACACAAAACATAATTAGGTTAATAATCTCCCCAGGCAGGGCCAATTCATGGAGACCGCCTTCCAAGAATTCCCATCTAACACTGTCATAAGCCTTAGCAATATCAACTTTAAGAATAACTGCTTGGATGCGGTTCTTGGATCCGGATAGTTGCCCAAGGAGTTCCTGAAGCATGATGGCATTATCTATAGGCCCACGGCCAGGGATGAAGGCACTTTGGTGTGGGGAGACCGCCTCCAGGATGGCCAGTCGGAGACGACTAACCAGAATCTTGGTCAACATCTTGTAGAGAACGTTACAAAGTGTGATTGGCCGAAAGTCCTTAAAGCTGGAAGGATTGGGAGTTTTCGGGATAAGGCAGACAAAGGCTTTGGCGATGGAGGGAGCAAAATGCTGATCTTGAATGGCCTTCCTCACAAATTCAACCACCGAAGGATTCATCACTTCCCAATATCGTTTAAAGAACAATGCCCCAGGCTGGGGGCGGCTAGATCATCCATGTTCCGTAGGGCCTGATTCACATCCTCCTCGGTAACAGGTTTAGCCATCTGTTCAACAATTTGCAAAGGCGTGGCTGTCAGGGGTGGCATCATCACATTTAGATTGAGGGGATCATCAATATGATGTGGCACCTGTTTAGCTGCAAATAAATCCTCAAAATAGCAGCGGGCAGCGGCTCAAATTTCTACCTCATCTTCAGACCACACGCCATTGGGGAGGGTAATCCCATGCACTCGGTTCCTATGACGTTTGCAAGAGGCTCTTGCGTGGAAATATGAAGTGTTTCTGTCTCCTAGCTTGACCCACTTTTCCCGAGCTCTTTGGAACCAGTGGAGCTCTTGTTGAGCAAGGATGGATTCGTACTCCCTTTTCAATTCATTTTCCAGCAGGGTTAATCGGATAGAATCAACATTTTCTAGAGTTCTTGAAAGCCCTTCCAGACGTTTGAGAATCTTAAACTTTCTCCATTTAATGTTCCCCCCACTCATCTGTTTGTATTTTTTTGAGGCTTTCTCCATATTCTGAATCCTGTGGCTAATGGAAGCTGAAGGCAGGTTCCATGAGTCCTTCACAGCCGAACCATAATCTTTATTGAGTGACCAACTAGCTTCCCATCGAAAAGGGGGCGCGGTGGGAGGAGGAAGTTGGCCACAGCGTAGCAGCAAGGGGGAATGGTCCGACCCCACCCTCGGAAGTATGGACAATGACCCATGAGGAAAGGGTGAGATCCATTCAAGATTCACAACCCCCCTGTCCAAGTGCTTGAATATGCGTTGCTGGTCTCCTATCGGCCTAGACCAAGTGAATGTGCCTCCTTGTGTATTGATAGTAGTCAACCCGCAGTCATAAAGGACACATCCAAGCTCCTCCGCCATGTTCACATTATATGACCCGCCTCTGACCTCATTCTGCCCTAAGATTTGATTCCAGTCCCCCAGCAAAATCCAAGCTCCATCAATACTCTTAGCCAAATCCCGGATATCCGACCAGTTCTTCCGGTGGTCCAAATAGTGCGGGGAGGCATAGAGTGCCGACGCAAACCAGGAGTTGTTCGCGGCAGTGAGTTCAATGGTAATGATCCTGTCCCTTTCGTCGAAGACCTGAACATCACAATTAATACTCGAGCGATATAAAATTCACAAACCACCGGCCCGGCCATTCACTTCTTGAATACAGAGATCAGCATAACCTGCAGCTAGAATCCATGATGCAGATTTTGCAAAAACCGATTGAGGTTCGAAAAGAAAAACTATATCAGGACAATTAAGCCTCAATAGATCACGAAGAACTCGTCTAGTATTCCCACCATTAATTCCTCCAACGTTCCAAGCAAAAAATTTTAGGTTTTTAAAATCCATAAACAACATTGGGGGTAAGGGATCAGAGAACTAAACCTCTCAAGGGGAGCCCTGGGCAACCCCCTTATCTCCATTGAGCCCTCAGCCATGACCAAGTCGCCTCCATTCGATTTTTTGTCACCGCCATCCTGAGCTCTAGGTGGTGCTTTATCAAGTTTCTCCGGCCCCTGTTCTCCATCAACCCCGTCAGACTCATCGTTCGGCCGTGCTCTTTTGGGGTGAAGGTTCCCGTCGTTTTCCTTCGGGCTGCCTTTAATTTTCAGAATTGGGCCCTTTAGCATTGGGGCCTTCCCCAATTTGTTCTTTTTCTCTCTCTTGTCCATAGTGTTAGTTATGATGTGTAGAGGTTTTCCCGGCCCATGTGAGTAAGTGGGCTTCACTTTCTGGATAGACCTTCCACTCCCTTCCACCTTGGCCCTGTTTTTAGTTGTATTCGGCCCAGAAGTGTTTAGCTCCTTCCCTCCAGCCTTTTTAAGTCCACTAGGTTTTTTACGTGTAACCTTTATCCATTCTCCACTATTAGGTTGAGGAGGAACCTGTCCATTCCCCTTACTTTCTACCAGAGGATCAACTTCTGCAGAGGACTCGTGACCCCCTTTTTTGGTGAATTCGGCTGCTTCCAGGTTTTGACTTTCCCCCTCATTAATGTCACTTTCCATATTAGTGTCTACTTCAAGGTCAGGATCTGGAACAGGAGAATTCTTTTTGTCTTTCAATACCAAAGTGGAAGTGCCAAAGACTGAAGCATTAGCAGTCTGTTTGTCCTTTCCAACTTCTTGGTTGAGTGTGCCACTCACCGGAGCGGTCTTCACCGGAATATCCACCGTTTCTCCTCCTTTTTCATGTGAGCACTTATTGGTGGCATGGCCATACCGCTGACACTTTGAACAGATGAGATGCAGCCCCTCGTAAGCGACCTTATACCACCTATCTCCAATTAGCACGCTGGAAACCAGAGGGAGGTCTAAGTCTATCTCAACACACACCCTTGCAAATATACCTCTGTTAACACCCTTTGTAATGGCATCAATCCGGACTAGTTTACCAAGAGCAGCCGCCATCTTGTTCAGCAGGATTTCATCAAAGAGTTCAAAGCAAAGCCCTGGGAATCTTGCCCACACGACAGACCGCTTGGGTGTTTCTTCATCAGCTATGAAGTTAGGACGCCAGGGGCAAATCGTGAGGTAGCTTTCGAACACCATCCAAGGTCCGTCATGGAGAACTCTGGTGCGGTCAGCCTCCCTTTCAAACTTCACAAGGTAGTGTCCAGCCCCCATATCTACCATGTGAAACCTGTTCTCAATCTTCCACAGTTTCGTTATCCTGTCAAGCAGTGCCATGTATCCTACCGTCTTGCCTAAGACTGAAATGATAAGAGCATCTTGGTATGGTTTGCACAACCTTTCTTTGAGCTTAGGATCGATGGTGATCCGTGGCTTTAAACGGTCACCATCCACAAAGTCCAGGTGACTAAATCAGCATTGGCCGGATCTTCAGAGAGGGGCTTAGGGGTTGCACATCTTCCTTCCAAAACCTTGTCCCGGAAGGAGGTAGAGCTACCAGAAAAAACAAAGTTCGAGGCAGGAGTTTGGCCGGTCGTCGGAGTTGAATCAGGAGGGTCACCAGTAGAGGAGAGCATTTTCTTAGAGAGAGAAAAAATCGTCAATAGCCTTTTGATCTAGAAAATACGCTAGTTATTCTCCCATTATCAACTACAATTGAAAATACTTTCTCTATCCCCCATTCTCTCAAACAAAGCTCAATCATCTTACCAATTTCTTCCCCCACATGACTAGTGATTTTGCTGAAGTTAATTATTCTTTTGTGCAACTTCCAATCACTATCTAAAAAGTGAGCTGTGATAACCATGTAATTAATATTTTGAACAAATGTCCATGTGTCTGTGGTAATACTCACCCTTTGTCCACTAATCACACTTTGTATTTTTGCTTTCTCAACTAAAAACAAGTCATAAACCATACCTGCAACTTTTTTTCTATCTGGAATTCTGAATTTTGGTTGCAATTCATGAAGAAGACTAGTGAACCCTTTCCCTTCAACAGCTCGAAATGATGCTTCATCGATAACCACAAACTCTGTGAGCTTCAATTCACATCTTTTCTGATTGAATGTGTGAGACACCATTTGACCCCCTTGCCCCATTGTCTCATTGGTCAAGACAGATTGTCCTTTTTCACTCCCCTTGACATTATATAGTGGACTTTTCTTGCACCTCCTCACCAAGTGATTTTTCAACTACTTCCATAGGCAGGTGGTATTTCAGCTTTGCAATAGTTACATATTCCTATATGTTGTACACTTCCATTACTTGTAGTCCTTGTTCCTTTTTCACAATGCTCCCAATATGGACTTTTCTTCTTAGTAGCCACGGGAGGCATTTGTGTTGCAGCTTCTCTTGCTCGTTTTCGACTATTGCCATCATCATTTGTCAATGTGTCTGTTGAGTTTTGCATTTCAGCTGGACCTTCAAGTGTGTTAGAATATTCAGCTTCCATTAAAATCTGAAAAATAAAGATTATAGAAACCATTATAGAATGAAATCCACATAGTAGAAAATAACCCCAATTTTCAGTAGAATGAAAGCAATACATTGTATATTGTATATTTGTATTATTTCGGCCTATTTCACATAATCAGTAGAATGAAAGCCACGGGTAGAAATTAACCCCAATAAGAAGAATCTCAAATATCCATTGTATTATTTTGTCTATTCCATATAATCTACATGCCTGTATTATCAAATGTCAAGTGTACCAATGTAATAGGCTCGGAAATACTTCAAACTAAAAGAAATATTGAAGAAAATCTTGTGCCCCGGAAACACATTGAATCAAGGGACTGCAATTGATTGTAATTGTGAAAGACAACAAATCTCTATTCCCTCACTCATCCTCACTCATCCTTGTTTCACGTAATCAGTACAATACCGAATAGAAAGTAAAATATTAAGCAGAATTTTGGAAGATCTAATCAAAATCACAACTAAATTACCTTATGAATTTTGATTTGAGAAATGTGTGCCGTCCCAGTTAGGTATTCGGTGTTTCCACTTTTCGGGTGTGTACGAAATTGGAAGAGTTGCCAGTAGAGTTTCGGGATTTCCAGAGGGAAGAAGAAACAACGAAGAAGATGACGGGTATTCCATTGTCGACATTTTACAGTTTCCAGAGTCAGAGTCTTTCAGATTTCCTCTATGTTTAATCTATTGGGATAATTGGGGGTTTTATTGTTTTAGGGTATTTTTATTGGATGGTTTTCTCATCATTTTTTTTAATACTGAAAATCAGACTATATATTTATGGGATTCCAACTAATTCAAAATTTATGGAACATTACCCGTTGAATATATTAAATTTATTAAGAATTAGGATTTGAATTTAGGAAGTGCGTATGATCATTTGAAAATTTTTATTTCTCTTATTTGGATTTAAATTTGAGCTATATATGATATAATATCTATATATATATATAAATCTTAAAACAAAGTTTCTAACTCTAACAATTTTCTAAATAATCTCTTTTTATCCAAAAAAAAAACAATTTTCTAAATAATCTCTCACTTAATATTAAAAAAATTAATTATAAATTACATATATGATGTCTTACGTATATATATCTAATATGTATATACAATTAAAATGAACAAAATATATCCAAATCACATAAATTGAAATAATAATTTTTGCTAAAAAATAATATTAAATGTACTACTAAATTAAATACTCCGTCCAAAATAGAGTACTTTATTGGTAGTATATAATTAAAAATCATAGTCGTGTTAGGTGTTAATTAAAAATTTTATAAGCTATATATGTGAAACTATAATATTAGACGGATCTAGTAATACTGTGTGATTAGATTCTCATATTTTAATATATATATATATATATTCGTTTTTCTTAGAATTTACTTTACTTCTATATATAAAACAAAAATAATAAGCATTTAGAGACATTAAATAAGTAATTATCATACACTAAATTACATATAAAAAATTTTTAATATCTTAAAAAATAAATCGGATTAAATATTTCTATTGTGCAGCAAAATAACATATTTTTTTTAAAATTCATTTAATTGAAATTCAATGACATTATGGTAAATTAATTAGAACTGTAAATCTGAAATTCTCAATCTAACCAAACGCAATAATATTAAAACATCAAAAAATAAGATTCTCAGCAATCTTATATTCCCGTAATCTAAGATTCCTCCAACCAAACGCACCGTAATAGTATTGTTTTAGATATATATCTTTTAATATTTGTACACGTTTTGAAACATTAACCGTTAAACAAGTGCATTAAAATGAGTTCCTAAGTAAAAAGGTTAAGAGACATTAGTTTTTAAATGGAGGAATGGTAATATATGATATATGTATCTCTTTAAATAATAATTATTCAATAATTCAATTAAGTCAAAATAGGATAATTATATAATAATTTATATAAGTCAATTTAATAATTTGATATAAGATTAATTTCTTTTGACACTATGCCACTATTTTTATTTAAATTGTAAAACTAAAATTTTTAGATATTAACATATAATTTTACAAATAAATTGTTCGAATCTTAGCCATTTTTATAATCACACGTATAGAAAAATTAATGTGCTAAAGGTAGGGATCAAATTTTCATTCATTGTTAATTCCAATTCTTTAAAATTTCACCAATTTAATAAAAATTATATAGGGCTTTTTCTCGCTAAAGCATGAGACTAGTTATTTTTGTTGGCTGGTAGCTTATGAACACCACAAAAGGTAAATAAAAAAAGGTATGGGTATATAAACAAATAATTTTTTAAAATAAGTGTCATATGAATAGTTTTAATTTTAAAATTCATTCATGAGAAAAATAATTTTAAAATATAGTCCACGCATTCCCAAAAAAAAATATAGGCCACACATCTTCATATATAACATCGTTTATATATATTATTCTTAGTTATATTTAGAGTTAGTCAAAAATATTTTAGTATTTACACAGTCTCACAAAGACAATCCACCATCTAGGGTGTTAAGATATTTAACAGGGCGGAATGGAATACTAGTTTTCTATTATTTTCTTAGGATTTAGTTCAAAATTAATATGATTTATTAAATAATTTTTAAGAATTTAAAATTTTCTGGATCATATATTACGCCTATATTTATCTCTTCATGCATGGGTTATCAGAAGATGCGTTAATCTATATTGTCACGGAAGATTTGGATTGTGATTTTCTTATGAATCTCTTTAATAGGATGTAAATACTACTTCATTATTTTTTTAAAAAAATAAAACTGATTATTTAAAATTGCAATTAGATATCTAAAATCATGTTATTGAAGATTTGCAAAATAATATTTTTTTGTAAAAAAATAATTTGTTTTTGAGTTCTCTTCAATTGCTTAATTACCAATATTTTTAAATAAATTTGAATATTTAAAATTAGGATTAAACATGTAGAATTATGTAAATTAGATAATTTTTTCGGTAAGTTCGGTATATACCGATATACCGAACTTTCGGTATATACTCGACATACCAGTATACGGTATATACCGGCATACCATATCGTCGGTACATACCGAAATACCGATACCGCGGTATATACCGAAGTTCGGTATATTAACGGTATACCGCGGTATCACAAAATCCATACCGTTACCGTACCGAAAACTTACGGTACGGTATCATACCGTACCGAAACGGTATCATACCGTACCGAAACGAAAATTATGGTATACCGAAAGTTTCGGTATTCTCGGTATTTTTTCAGTACGGTAAGTTCGGTATACGGTATATCCGGTATTTTTCCCCACCCCTAGTCGTCACCTTGTACAAAAGCAATTAATATTACATTAATTTTGGCATACGATTTTTGGAAAGTAGTTTAATAAGTATATGTAACTGGAAATTTGGAGATGAGTAATTTCAAACAATTACATACTTATATCTTAATTATTTTTCTAAAGCCACATTGGTCTATGGCATCAATATCTAAGCTAGGTGACCAAACGCAGTTGGCCTGAGTGGTATGGAGCTCTGGCAGCTTAAGCAAAGGTCTCGTGTTCGAGCCTTTGTGTATGCAGAATTCTGCTTTGGGAGAGGCGACCCTTCAATGCCCCCCAGATCCTCGAGGGATTAGTCTTGGGCCCAATGTGGCTTAAGGATACCCGGTACACGCCAAAAAAAATATCTAAGCTAGGTGCTGATAGTGAGTTGTTTTTCACGACACGGGCATTCCCCCGGACTCTGTGAAGCCCCTTCTTGCGGAAGATGCGGCTGGCATGTGGTATCTACGATGCTAGTTCTTGAAATTTCCTTGACCCTGTTTGGGAATTAGCTGTTAGCTGTTAACTGATTATGTGAGTAATAATTAGTTAAAATTAACAGTTTGACAATTTCGAGACTAACTTTTTACCTAGAATAAGCTAAAATCCAAAATGCTGCTATTTGCAGCGGCTTCAAAAAGAGCTGATTGAACACCGTTTTAAGTTATTTTGTCTTTTTAAATAATCTAATTCAGTTCAAATTGCCTAAAATAAGCTAATTCTGTTTAGCTGTTTTGCCAAACATGGCCCTTATTTTTTTCCTCACTTTTTTTTTCTATTTTTTTAGTCTGTATAGTTTGTCTAGCAAATAAATATTTAAAAAATTAAATACAAGTAAATTATATAAACAGTATTTTAAAATATTATGCAATTAAATTAATTTAATAAAATTTAATTCAATTATTTTTTGTTGTTAACTATTGTTCTTATAATAATAAAGCAATAAAACTTATTAACCATGCCGTGACCAAACCTAAGGGAGGGACTACATGAAAACTCCCTCCAAATAAATTTAAAGTCTATTAGCGTAGTTGTGCAATTTTTTTTTTTTTTTTTTTTTTTTCCGGACCGCTTCTATATGCTATAAAATGGATGGTGAGAGCTCAATGTATATAAATTACCAAGAAATAAAAGGGAGATAAAGAACTGGGTGAAAAATTGAACTCCCAACCTAAATATGGTGTCAAGAGACTTAAAATTTGCCCCAAGTCCTATTCCGTAGTTGTAGACTTGTAGTTGTGTAGTTGAATACTTAAATGTGAAATGGAGTTTTTGGGAATGACTTGGGTGCAGGCAATAGCTGTCGTGATGCTAGAGGCCCCAAAAATGATGTGTTAAAATAATAAATGATGAACGTATAAGAACAAATGATGGATAATATCACATTACATATGCTATCGTAAATATCACTTAAAGGGCATATAAACATCATTTTTTAATGTTCAGACATCACTCCAAACAATACAATTTATTATTTTTAACTGTATATTGTGCAGGACTATTAGAAACATCATTTATAAATGCTTACCATCATTTTGTAGGTACAGACCATATGTATACATGTACATAAACCGGATTTGGAGTTTTCAATGATAGTGGATTTTGGAAGTCAAATATTGGTACTCTTCCTTTGTTTCTCATTATCTTTAGTCTCTAATCTGTGTAGTCTTGGTCTGTACTGGCTTCTCCCCCACATCCCCGCTAGTCTTCCGTCCACGACCTCCCACGCGTCTTACCCACCTGGGCCCCACTACCCCCACCTCCAACCCCAACCCACTACTACCCGTTTTCTTCATCCCTACAAGAAACGGCTCCCACCGAACCCATGCCCACCACTTCCAAAATTCATCCTTTCTATTTCCTCCCATGATCAATCCCTTTTCTCCACATGTACTGATTCATTTTACACAACAATATTACATAGTACTGTATATAGTATTTATGTATGTATGTATGTGTTATGTCATAATCTACCGCAGCTTACTTCCCTTTCTTTGACTCGACTTCATTTCTTGATTTTCCGCTACCAACTCTTGATCAGGGCTCTCGAGTCTTGACAGAAAATCCCCCTCTTTTCCCCCTTTCCGGCGGCACACGGAGGGGTGTGGCGGTGGGCGTTGTGTAATTTTGTGGGGGAATTGTATGAGTAAGAGGGAGCGCATAATGTCTCCGAGCAATTCGTCCTCCACCAATGTACGTGCTTGGATTCATTTGTGTGTGTGTGTCTGTGTTTTTTTTTCTTTTATTTAAAATTATATATTGTGAAATTATGTGGACAATTAAAGATTTTAGGTTTTTGTCTGTTGGTGTGTTGTTGATGAGGGTTTGTTTTGTTTTTTGGTTTTGCTGTCTTCAATTCTTGATGGGGATGGGCTTGTCCTTGTTGTGAGTGAATTGACTCGCTGCCCTTGCTTTCTGGAAAACTGTGTTGTTTGATTCCTGAATCTTCTTTGTTCTTACTATTCCTACCTTTTTTTAGGGGGCTTTGTTTATTATTTATTTTATATTCTATAACAAAATCCCGCTATTTAGGGCTCGTATCATTTTCATTTATCTGCCTGACCGGTTGAATTGAGAAAATTATTTGTTTATACAAATAAGATAAGATGCATGTTGTGAGATTTTGAGATTGATTATGTAGCAAGTTCTGAATTCAAGAAACACAAAATTTTCTTGAAATGGTGACATGTAGAGGATTTGGTGATTGATCAAATTTATAAATGAGATTCCTGAAAATCACAAAATATTTATGGCAAAAGCCCTCAGGAGTTACTGTTTAGTGCTAATGATTTATTTTGGTGGTATATTCTGCTTTTGGAATTCCACTGCTCTTTTATCGAATCATAGAGTTTTGTGTTAGCATATAGAGGGAGAACAGATGAATTGTAATTTTCTAATATTTTGAGGACGGATTGGTATTTCTGAATTAGGGCAACGTGAGTGTGTCCCCAGCAGAGAACGGGTTTCTTGATTCATTCTCTGTAATGAACTCTGAACAAGCAGTACAAGAACTCATTCAACAGTCTCCTCTCCAGGGGATTGATGATCATCTGATTGAGTTCTCAGAAGCTTTGAGAAGTGAGTCTGTAATTTTTATTTATTTATTTATTTTTTAAATTTTAGAAATATGAGCAAAGACCATAATCAGTGGTTTTGATTGTAAGTTTGAATAAATGTAATTTTAGCTGTTGCAAAGGCTTTAAGAAGGGTCACAGAAGGTAAGGCTTCAGCTCAAGCCGAGGCTGCTGAATGGAAGCGTAAATATGAACTGGAGAGGGTACGCAATATGCGATTCGAGCAAAAAGGTTAACTTCTCTTAATTGCGTTCTTAATCAGATGCATCCAATTCGTTATGTTGTACGGAATTGACTTTCTATATTTATTCATACACCATCTTGATCATTTATTAATGTTGCTCAGAGGATATCATACTGAAATAATGAGAAATAACTGAGCATTTATTTATGCATTTTTAAAAGTTAAGATCTCGGTAGAGGATAGAAAATGTCAATCAAAAGTATAAATTTGAGCCAGTGATGTTTGTCCTTGTCATTGGAACTTCTAAAAGAATGACGAACATTGAAATTTCAAAGTAAAACGATTGTGCAAGAATTGATGTTTTTCGTCAGATCATTAGATATTTAGGCAGTTTTTGCTTATTTTGTCCAAATTATTGTTTTCTTGTCTATATGTTTGTTTATTCACGTAATGTATTTATGTTTAGCCTTTAGAGTAAGTTAGTTTTCTTTGATATGCAGTTCTGTCAATGGGAGAACATTTCAGTGAGTTAACTGTCAGTGGAGCTGGAATCTTGGAAGACCAAACTGCATTGTCTGATGACAGCAGCGATCAGTGCGACCTGTGCAGTGGAAAAGATGACATCTGTGCCCATGAGGTTCTTCAAGATGGGGAACCTGATTTCGATAGCTTTCCCACCTCTAACAAGATGTCAAGGAAGGTGTGTTTTCATGTTATATTATAGATTTTGTGATTATCTTAACTCTTAAGTTTATAGATCTTCCCTAAAAAATGTTTATCAGTTCCTCTAATGGTACTATACAATGTGGCATTGAAATTCCTCTGAAATGTTTAAAGAACAAGAGTGGGAGATAAAAAACATATAATGCAATGCAACCTTATGGTATATGCAATTAGTGCTTTTTCTATTCTTAAATGATAGTCATTCAAAATGAGGTGGAATAATAACTAAATAACACAATAATTATATATATATATTTTCTTGAACACCATGTCTTTGGCCACGCACAGAGTTCTGCTTCAATTCTCCTCAATTCATGCTGGACACATTAATTCCTGGATACATTATCTTTTTTATTATCTTACCTTATTTTTGACTTTTGTTTGAGATACATATCCTTGGCAAACTACATGGCAAAGGCTATGCAATTAATATACAGCTCATTGTTTCACTCTGATTAATATGTCTGATTGTGGAGATAGGCATCATTTAAGCTGTCGTGGTTCTGCAAAGGTGAAAAAAGCGATCGCCACAAACATGACATTGTGTCATTTGAGAAGGGTAACATAACAACTGCAGAGCGAAGTAGCAAACAGGTATAGCTATTGCCGTATGTTATTCCTTGAAACTCTGAACTTTTGGTTTTCCTTTTCTCTTCAAAACTTCTTAAGACCCAAAAAGTAATGAGGTATAATGAAAGCTGTTCTCGTTTCAGATTTCTTTGAAGTGGGAATCACCTCCACAGACCGTTCTCATATTAACCAAGCCGAATTCTAACTCTGTCAGGATTTTGTGTCTCGAAATGATCAGGTAGTATTCTTGAAGAACTGAGGATCTAACTCCATATCTATCAATTCGTCCTTAGATATTGCAAAGTATTGAATTCAAATTACTTATGGATGCTCAAATTTCAATATTGTAAGATATTAAGTTACTTTGTGATGTAGTTTCCCTTTCCACATTGATTAATTATTTTAGTTACTGTGCTGAACGTTCTGTTTAGGGGTTTAGCCTCCAGTTGAATCTTAGGCCATGTGAAGTTCAGCTTTGTAGATCTCTCTTTAAATGTTTGTAGAATTGCAAAATGTGCTGCTTTCAACTTATCCTTTTCCTGAGTTATATTATGAGTCATGAGAAGTTAGAACATATGTTGAATAGTGGCAATGCCTTTGTGCGCTGCAGATGGCTGAAAGAGCAGAAGAAATTGAATCTATTTGTTGAACCAAGAGTGAAATCTGAGCTTATGGAAGAATCATCATACTATAGTTTCGTTCAAACCTGGCAAGATGGTAAGCTAATTACTGCAATAATTCAGAGGGATGAAATTCTCGTTTATTTCCTTTTTACATGTAGCATAAAAAGAGGGACACAAACAGTCGATTCATTGGTAATAGAATGCAAGTGCATTAATTTGTGGATCTACAACCCTTTCGTCATTTTTTTTTCCCTTTTTTGGAGTTTTGCCTTTTCTGGATGCATGGACTTCATTTCCCTTCCTTCAGTTATTATTTATTTTCTCCATCGCCTTTCTGTTTATGAGTCACATATCGGACGTCTTTATTATGTTACATCATGAATTTATCTATTGCATCCAATCTCTTCCTGAGGGCGTCAAAATGTTAGTTGACTGGGATGTGGTTGTCAAACCTTTTTATTAATGAATGTCTGAGTATCCACAATTTTACAGAAAAGGATGTGCTGCTCCTGCACACGAAGGTCGACCTTATTGTAACTCTTGGTGGAGACGGAACTGTCCTTTGGGTATGTATGTGTGTTTCCAATATTTTTCCTCTACCATAACCTGGGAAGAATTCAGGTGGTTTAGATTTTCAATCTTCTTCTTTAACGTTTTATTAAATACTGGGATTTTCAAAACAATCCAACTATTATTGGATATCATTTGAAATAGACACTTTGCTAATCTGTGTTACAATATCCGTTGTTGGTTATCTGGGGTTGCCTGGTAGTATTGCAAGATAGTCATAATCCTGTACCGATGTTTAGAATTTTTGGAATTAATTTTGATAAGTAATAGTTCATGACGATTTTATTGATTTTTTTGCAGGCTGCATCCATGTTCAAAGGTCCGGTTCCTCCCATAGTGCCGTTCTCTCTAGGTTCTCTTGGTTTCATGACCCCATTTCGTATCCTTACTCTGGATTCTTGCATAATTTGCAGTTTTACTTTCTTTTTGTTAAACCATAAATAAACATTGTAGAATAGCTTCCGTCTTTCCGTTTGGTTCTTCTTTAATATTGAATCAGACAGTGAACATTATCGCGATTATCTTAATTCAATCCTGCGTGGCCCTATGAGCATCACATTAAGGCATCGGTTGCAATGCCACATTATCCGGGATGAAGCTAAAAGTGAACTCGAGAATGAAGGCCCCATGCTTGTTCTGAATGAGGTTACCATTGACCGTGGAATCTCATCGTACTTGACAAATCTTGAATGCTATTGCGACAACTCTTTCGTCACCTGCGTGCAAGGCGATGGTCTTATATTGTCTACAACGTCAGGGAGCACAGCATATTCTCTTGCTGCTGGTGGTTCAATGGTCCATCCACAGGTATTCTTTTTCACAAGTTGTTTAGCCAATCCCACTTTTTTTTTCGCCAATATTTGATTTGTCAGTTTGATGAAGGTAGACAGGATTCTTTTTCATTGGCATTAGGAAATGATCTTGTCAATTGATGCATTTATACTATTCACCCTTTCGATTCTTTTGGGAAGCACCATACCATTGGATATGTGATGTCTTCTTATGATGTGGTCCTAATTGATTTGGTGTTCTTGAATTTCATGGGTAAAACAGAGTCCAAATACAAGTAATTATTTTATTATTTATGTTTGAATGAAAATTGGAAAGGAAATATAGAAGGATTTGAGCAATGTCATGCGATTTGCAGGTTCCCGCAATCCTCTTTACTCCGATATGTCCACACTCACTATCCTTCCGGCCTCTGATATTACCCGAGCATGTGACACTCCGAGTGGTGGTGCCCTTCAACAGCAGGAGCCATGCATGGGTGTCGTTTGATGGCAAGGGCCGGCAGCAATTGACCCCTGGAGATGCACTGGTCTGCAGCATGGCCCCTTGGCCAGTTCCCACTGCCTGTCAAGTGGACTCGACTGGTGACTTCCTTCGCAGCATCCAAGATGGCCTCCACTGGAACCTGAGAAAGACTCAGTCCTTCGATGGCCCCCGCGACACATGAAGAATGAAGAGCTGATATTTGAGCGGTACTTTTAACATTTTATGTTGTTTAATTTATGATGATGTTGTGATGTGTTAGCAGTCTTTTATATACTATATATATACAAAGAATAAAAATAGCAAGAATGAGTAGAGGGTAGAGATGACAGATTTAGAGATCATATGGATGTATTGATACAAATTGGATTTGATACTACCCATAATTATCTCATTTCATATACATATACTTGTGAAATCGAGTTAAGGGATAAACTGTGTTAAATCCTCAGGTTTAATGCAACTTTTTACTTGTCTCAGTGGGATTCTACCGAGTTGGTTTGCATCCAGAATCTGGATGTCCAGAAATGATGCAGTCATAGGGTTAAAATGCTATTTGAATTTTTTAGACAGATTGTGCTTCCCATGGACCATTTTATTGCCTTTTTTGGGTGTTTTGTGAGTGTCCTAATTAACGGTGTAATTGACGGTGGGTCCCGCTTATTTGCCCATAATCTCTGCTACACAAATGTGGCAATGACTTATATCCTCGGAAAGATTTTATCTCCATATGTATGTAGTCTGTACTATGTAGTTTAATGAAAAGTGATTTTTTGAACAATTTATCATTTGTCTTTATCTAGAATATCAAGTTATCTCTATCACACAAATAATAATTTTTTTATTATCTCTATGATAAATCCTCCATGGTTTCACATTTTATCCTTAATTTTTTTTGTTAGCCCTACAATATTTTGTCTGCTAGATTTTTGTATTTTATTTACGTTGATTTTCAATTAACTGAATGGTTAAGATTTGTCTATAGTAATTTTTTTTCTTTTGGGATGATGCAGAATTTTTTCATCAGTTAAACTATTGCTTGCGTACTTTCGGATTTGCTTGCAATTAAAATATGTGAATACATTATTTTCGGATTTGTTTGCAGTTAAAATATGTGAATGTTACCCTCATACGTGATATTCGCCTTTATATAATGTGATGCGGTTATGCCCCATACATGCTGTGAATTGTCAAGCAAAAGAGCGTTATACTATTAATACTTTCCATTGCTTCCAGCTTCTTCAAAAATTCATATGCACTTCCAATATTCCATCCTCAAATGCTTTGAGGATTTTGTCATAACTGTTATGCTATTTTTCCATACATCTAATTTACACTGCCTCCATTTTCTTCGAATATTCAAATGCACTTCCAATTCATAAAATTTTTCAACATTGAAGATGTCTCCTCAAGACCCTATAATTTTGTTGGCAGTGTGCATGGTTTCACGATTCGATCTATATATTGTTAGCAAATATTTTGTCTAGTATTCAGTTATGATGTTTCCCAAAAAGTCGACCATTTGTGTGTGGGCATAGTGAGGCTGGTGATACAATTAATTGTACTTTTAATGATTGTGTTCTACATTCACCATATTGGTTATGAAAGATAATTTCAACCACGCAAAGCCCGTTTGTGTCTCGTCCAACAGTAGGGCAACACCAAAAATTACAGCATCACGATGCTCATTGTCTAATGAAATATAGCATTTACAACCGCGATCCATAGCACTGGACTTGAATGCACATTACATAATCACATAAATGTACGCACACAGCATGCAAAACAACTAAATGTAGCATATCGTTGCAAAGAAGAGCACTGAAATCGGAGCATAAATTGCCAGCATGCACCCCAATTACACATAGCATATATATATCATAGTCAAACGAAGCACTCAAGTGCCTCAAACAAACCTGAGATCACGGGTTTTACTCGGCACTCGACAGACCCGTTCGCTCCCTCATGTTCATCATCATCCATCTCTATGTCACTGAAGTTACAATATGCATTGTAAGCATCGACAACTGTCTTGAACACACAATTGTAGAATTCTTTGATTTCTGAAATTAAAATTTAGATGTCATTATCAGGTGCATATTGTGTACACAACATATTATTCCTTCTAACATAGTACTGTAAAACCACATTCATAATCACCCGAAACCAAACATTTAAAATATTTAAACAATGGAAGTTCATTGCAAAATAAAGTTCAAAAAATTTTGCTTCGTATGAAACCTGATATCACCGGAGTCACACAACAATCGACACCCCCACCTAATCCCTTAGTATGAACCCTTCTTCAATGCCTTGAACTGTGTCCGACGAATTTTGATCCCCAACATTTGGCAAGGGTCCATCACAGCCTGATATATCATCATCTTCACCGCTGTCATCATCTTCATCATTTTCCATGGTCCCGGCATGCTCACGGGATCCAACATTAACGAACGCCTCATACAACGCAGATCCATCCCGAATATCCTCACTTCCAAATTCCGCAATTGTCCCTTCGTTGATGTCGTCTTCTGGCTCGGCGTTCAGATCAAGCATTTTGTGTTTTCGCAGGTCCGAGTGGAGGTGTTGCGCAGAAATTAAACCCAAAAAATGACTTTTGGACTCCAAAAACCCCCGTGCAATAATGCATCCAGTAATTATGGTATCATCCATCATTTTAATCAATTCACAATTCCTGCATAGGTTTCGCCCGAAATTAATTGATCAGAATATTGCCTTTCCATTTAATCGTTTGAAACTAAAATGGAAACAAATCTCAATTTTCAGCAGTCATCATTTTTGTCTTCTTAGTGTAGCACAAGCTGGATATCCAGAATACCTTAATTCTAGACATAAACCGAGTCGGGATTCTACCTCTAGATAGTTTTACCCTATGTTTCGATCGATTATTTTTAGGAGGAAAATAGCTTTCTGGTTAAATGGGGAAATGGTAATGACAAGAAAGCTAGAAGGAAATTTGGTGAGTAGAAGATGGTAAGGAAAGATAAGAAATTAATTTGATGAACTGTAAATGGCAAGGAAAAGAAAGAAGGAAATTTGGCGAATGGAAAATGGTAAGGAAAAGTAACAAGGAATTTTGGGGAAAATATGAAAAGGGAAGTGGAAAATGTGAAAACCTTTCTGGTTGAACAATAGTGAATGCATTAATTGGGAATAGTGAATAAGGGTGGGAGTATTAACTCCTAAATTATTGAGAACAGTACAACCATTTATTTTGTCTGTTACTCACCCTTTAGCTACAGTCTAATCCAATCTCTTCTACGCGGTTTATTGTGTCTATAAATACATTACTCCAGTGATGAAATGAAACACACCAAAAGCATCTCTCTGCTCATTAATCTCTCTCTGCCTATTTCATATTCTCATAACTTTTATACTTGTACGTTTTTGCATATTTATATACAATCATATATATAGATTAAAACCTAATTAAACTAATTGACATATATATATATATATATATACTAGGACTCGTCGGCGGCGCGCACTACGTTGCGCGCACTTGGTGAAAAAAATATTATGAAAACTGTAATAAGACATTGAAAATTGAACTGAAAGCAAAGTTAAGACAAATTCAATGTAAAATATGGTTATAAGATTGGAATCAAATGAAAGGAAATTATTGCAAGAAGGAAATAATTAAGCTTGAGTACGATCCCAGGCTATAGAATATCTGAATATACATGTGTTAAAAAACGAATAAATTCTGTGTATGTAAACAGATAGATACATTACAAAAGTCATGATGATTGTATTCAGTGGAAGATTTGTAAGGCCTGAAATAAGAAGTACCACCCAATATTCACATTTTATCCCCATGTTCCAGATGAATTCCAACACCACCCTTGCCACCCTCAAGGGTGGGGCTGACATCCACATCATGGAACTAACATAGCAACATACATACTATGTTTGCTCAACTAATCCACCATTTTCATTTTTCTGCGTAGTTAGTGTAACTTATGCAAATGTTAGTCGCTCAATTTTAAAACTAAGTAGCAATGAAGCTACCTCTGCAACAAGTTCTATAAGAGTTATCAGGGCTTGAACACGAAGCCTTGGGATACCTCGATGACCTTGTGCGGCCTCATTATATGCAATCTTCAAGCACATATCGAGTTAGGCAACTGGAAAAACTTGGTAAATAAAGGGAGAATATGTTAGAGTAACCTTTAACAAAACAATAATGTATTGGAGGACAAACGCATACTTTGAGAAGCTGGCTCGGACTGAAAAAATGCTAATTAAACATTCTTCTAAAACTGAGTTACATTTTGATTATCTCAAAACGTGAGTTTGCAAATCCATTTCGGCAATTTTTTTTTTTTTTTTGGCAAAGGAAGGAATCATCCAAACAAGGACATAAATTAAGAAGCAAAGCCCCAAAACACCTTAGTGCCCCTTCCCGAAACTCTTCTAAAGCTTCAAACAGTGACAACATTCAACAAAAAATAAAAAAAACCATCAAATACAAATTGGTGTTAACTTTCAGATACGAAGATCCTCAACTACAGATGAGGCAAAATATGCCACTTTTTTTACTTATGAGAATTATTGGTCTTAAGCCCCATTAAAAACCTTACTCAACACTCATCAGTCAAAACAACGAAATCACATTTATTACCATGTAACTAATATGATACAGTTCATAGCCAAAAACTCCAGCATTTAGAAACTAAGCCGTGAGGAATAATTCTAAAACACAATCATCAAAATCAACAAACAAGTCTGCAAGACACCAGCAGATCCCAACCAAAAAGGAATTGTAAGTCTAACAGACAAAAATCATCCAGACAAAGAAATATAAAAAAAGAAACGAAATCATCTTTAAGTACAAGTCTTACAAAGTTGAAACCAATTGTGCTGATGTAACTGTCAAGGTATGAATCATCCTGTATAAAAAACACATACCCCAATCAATGCCCATATTTCACCGAAACAAATGTAATCTGAAAGTATTTACTACAAGAGTGATTACTTCAATAGAATGAATTAAGGGATTGAGTCAATTGACGACCAGAAGATGCACTGGACAATTATATGCTCTATTTGCTTGGAATAGATCTCATTGGATTAGACAAAGAACTGGTAATATCTTGCTACAAGGGATGAGCATAGGAAAAATTGTAATAATTTATAGCAGCAGAATCGAATAGCAGCCTACTGCAGTTTCAATCCAAACGCTATGCTTAAACATTATCAGAAGCTTACAACAAGTCGAAGGAGGAGACAAGATTTGCCAACACCAGAATCACCAATTAGAAGCCGTTTGAACAAATAGTCGCTGAAAGACAAACAAAAAGCAACAAAAATTAGTCAAATTCCAATTTCACTGCGTGAAAATCTACACATAATAATTGAACACCACAATGAACACACAAACGGGGGAATTAATAAACTGGACGGCAAAAGCTTACAAATTTCAACATAGTCTACATTCAGTAATATGTGGTTTCACAAAACCATTGTTCCAGAAGGAAAAAAGTAGCATTAGAGGATAATTAGCTTATTCGGAAGATAATATGTTCTATGCCTTCTATATAATAAAGAAAGTCAATTTACAGTTAGAATCTTCAAGAAGTGGTGAACACTTAGGTATGAAGTTACCTTAAGAGAAGAACTAATGATATCAAATCTGTGAGATTTTATAGGAAAAAATATTTTAATGCCCTTATAAAAAATAGCCGTTTGGATTAGGAAACACATGAAGCAAAAATGGTAAATCCAGAGATAGGGGGATAAGGAAGTTTCACCCTTTAATGATTTCTAACTGGAACACAATATGACACAATTTTGTTGAATCTTGTACTACCATCTTACCTTAACAAATACCAATCTTCCTGGATGCCGACAAGTAATGAATCATAGTAAGCAAAGAAAATTAGTTAAAGAAAAGGAAAAGAAAATACAACCAAAATAATGTAACAAGAGTATAGCTATACAAGTTCAATCAAGCAACTCACCTTGACAATTTTTGCTCCAGCTTTGGATGCAAATAATATCTGCAAAGTCATATAATTTAATTGTCTAAAATTTCCATACAATGATTCACAGAGGAAACTTTAGATTCAAAGAAGAGGTAGCAAAACCCCATAGTGTTCAATCCATCCTTCGTTGGAGTCATTGCCCCAGGTATATCTAGAGCTTGACACTCTGAAACATCATCTAGAATTTCCTGAAACCATGAAATGAATCCGTTAATGATTCAGTAAAAGCATTGTGAGGGACAAAATTATTAAATTATGTTTTCTACTTTTCTTTATTAAATGGGGTCAACTGATGCTCGTACTTAGAAAGGTATTCTAATAAGTTTAATGGGATAATAATGTGGGCTTCCATCATCATTACCTTCACAAAAACACGACTCACGACTCATGAGGAACTTCGCTCCAAATTTTTGTGCAGCTCTGGCATCTGCTCTATCAAAAACAGTTCCAACCTGTGCAGCATCAAAAATTTCATCTTGTGTTTAGTAAAAATAAATCAATTACAATACTTTCAGGTAAAAGAATTCCCGATAAAAGATTGGCTCTAGCATCTGATTCTGATTCTTTTTAAAAAAAAATATTAGGATGACTGCAACTTGTAAATAAGTACCAAAGTGACAGTTTCTAGGATTGAAAAAAATAGGATTGAATTTTTCAGCACCTCAATTAGTACAAAATTTGTTTTTGAACAGTCACAAATATTAGTGTTTATTTTATTATAAAACTGAGAATATAACTTCTTCAATAACAGGAAAAAAATAAAACACAATAAAAAGGAAAAAGATAATGCATCTCCGATACCCATCCGTACAAAGTGCAGATTACAACAGTAAGGAAATCTAGAGCAAGAATGATGAACATGTAATCGGAAAAAAGCTTGAGAAGTACTCACTCCTAGTGATGCTGAAGGATATTCTTTGACCAAACATCGTAAAACCTGTGCAAATAAAACAAAAGTTATTTAAAAAGAAAAAATATTTAACACATTCTGGCCATCTGGCTCAAAGGCTAATATGTATTTACCTCCAAAACACCAAGGGGTGGACATTGTCATTTCTAACTGCAAATTGAAAGGAAAAGTATGCACAATCATGGTTTATATAATATGATACACAACTAATTCTCTTTACGCCATATTTAATCCTAGTACAAATCAAAATTTGTACAAACATATGATATCTATGATATAACATTGAAGTTTAGACTTACAACTTTAATTCCGCCAGCAATTGCTGCACACGCAGCCTCAAATGCTACCTCTGCGCTAAACAAAAACCATCACAAGTAGTAGCATTGGGACAGAATTGCAATGAAATCAAAATAATACATGAGAAATGGTGTTGGTGTTGGTGTTGGCAGAAGAAAATGAATGAAGATAATATATGACACGGGGCGGAGGAGCCGACAGCGACGCGGAGCAATTTCTGAAAGGGGGATGCCGGAAAGCCAACGAACTACCACCTCCGGTGAACGATTCGAGACTCCAACCAGTGCTATGGTATGCAGAGACGGGGAACCATGGGACAAAAACAATGCCAGCGCCGCTGTGGCATGCCACACCCTAACACTGCCATCATCTCCACTGGAGAAAAGCTGTCAATGCAACAACTGAACAGGTTGATTCACACATACTCCCTCGGCTAAGAATTTAGAATAAAGTACTAATTTAGCAAATAGAGCTCACAAACAACCGATTCGGATCAACATGAAAAGTAACATTGGTCACAAACTCCTCTGTGGCCCTTGAAATAATGAGAGCAGCAGCGGAGGCGTTGCAAAGCACATGGCGGCGCAAGCACTGGTTCCTCCCAATTAAAGCGAAATTACACCGAAACAATCACTCAATTTGAATTGCAATTCAGAACCCCCAAACCATTAACCCTAAAATTCAACCCCAAACCCTTTGTACAACTCTCCCTTCTCTGCGCGACTGAACCATCAATAAAGATCAAAATTACTGAAAAGCCAAACAAAGTAAACACGGTTGGCGGTGACAACGACGCGAGACGCCAAACAAGTTGAAGAAAGAGTCGTTACCTTAATCGGTTTCTAGTGAGACGACGAAGCCGAGGGGACGCCGGCAGCAGACGAACGGGTGCAAAACAGAGGAAGTTGCGCTAGAAAACGGCACACTCTTCACAATGGCTTGGGAAGGACGAGGGCGACGAGTAGCTTCACAAGGAGATGACGGGAAAGGACGATCGCGAAACAGCGGAGAGCGCATGAGGAGGTTTTTCGGGATGACGAGGAGAACATAAGTTTGGGAGGGCATGTGAAGTAATTTGGAGCAACTTGAATAGTACTATTCCTCCTTGGGTACTGTTCATTACAAAGCTGCATATATATATATTAGATATATATATTTCAACAACATTTCTGATGTTTTTGTTTTATTTTTATTTTTAAAAATAATTAAATATTAATCATCAAATCTATGGCAATCATATCAAATTAATAAGGGTATGTTCCGCATATGGAGCTGTAACTGCGGGCTGGAGCTATAGGGAGCTGGAGCTGTCGTGTTTGGTACAACTAGTTGTAGCTGTCATAAAATTTATAAAATGACATAAAAAGACAAATATTTATATAGACTATATTGGGTAGTGGGTTGATTATTGGGTTAAAATTGTAATTGGACATAAATAAGCTTTCTAGCCTTTTTTGAACGCTACCTTAGGTAGTTCTATTTGTAGAGCTTCAAATTGTAGCTACAACTCTAAAAAACTAGTGTACAGAACGAAGCTACAATTTTAGTATAAAATCAAAAGCTACAAAAAGCTTTCAAAAGCTGTGTGCAGAACATACCTAAAATAAATATATAGCAATCTATAGCATATTAAGGAGCATATATGGATCAATATGCTAGTTTTTGAAGCATATTGGAGAGCAGATAACAAATTGCATAATTTTACATATTAAATACTTCCTCCGTTTTCTAAAGAATGCACCATTTGATTTTTGAGCATTGTTCACACATACACTTTAACTTAAAGTTTTATCATAGTTATACAAGTTAAAATATAGTCAAGAGAGATCTTGTTAGATTCATCCCATCGTAAATGTCGAACTTTTAGAATTTTTACTTGTACCGAACTTGAGTTATTAGTAGTTAAAATGTGCATTGAACTGCGGCTGAGTGGGTCTGTAGCAAATAGACCCGGCAATATGGGTAAATACACGTAGACACGACACGTACACGCGACCTGTGTTTTACATGTACGGGTCTTCAAAAAACAGATACGGGTCAAAACAGGTCGACCCGTTTAGTACACGAATACAATTTGGGTCAAATGCAGGTTTATCTGTTTTACCCGAATTGACCAGTATTTTACCTGTATATTGTAACATCCCGAGTATTTAATATTAATTATTTAAGTTATTTTTTATATTTTTATTATTTCAAGTATGGGTTTCTGGGTTTAGAATGTTTGAAGATGAATTGCTGAGTCTATTAGGAATTTTAAGATTTGAATTATAGGAATGTAATATTTTATATTTTATTTTAAAAGTTTAAAAAGTAATTTGATATAATTTAGTAGAATAGAAGTAAACAGGCAAAATACAGGTAAACAGGTCACAGGTAAATTCGACACGCGTGTCCACATGTTCAAATTCACGTGTATACAGGTCGACACGCATGTGATCCATTTTTGAAACAGGTCGTGTACAGGTTTTGAAATACGGGTAAATTCTAAAAACAGGTCGTGTACAGATACAGATCAAACAGGTAAACAGGTACTTGACACGTATAACATACACGACCTGTTTACCCATATTGCTAAGTCTAGTAGCAAATATTGAAAAACAGAGGAACTATGCTATATACCATCTGCTATGTTTTATTAAATCTGTTGGTCAAATCTACTATTAATACCCAATTCAATTCTGCTAGTCAAATACTCATAATCTGCTTACATGACCCAATAAGTAAATCAATTAAAAAATTAAAACTCATAATCTGAATATAATATGTAATCGCATCACGTAAATTCTTACTTTAAATATTAATTAACCCCATATTAAAATTATTTTATTAATGTAATCTGAATCGTTAAATGTTAATCCAAACGTACCGTTAGGCAGCGCATGCAAAGGGAGATTAGATTTTCTTCTCCGTCGTCTGTACATGGTAACATGATCATTTTGGAATCTCCACCATGCCCTAAGATAAGGAAACATGGTAATTGGGAGGGAAATGCAAATAACTTCATTGATGCTTACCAAAAAAATAACTTCATTGATAAAACACATAAATTAAAATCATACAATTGGACACCCAACAACTCAACCGAAAAAAAAATAAAAAATATCTGCATTGGGAGAGACAACCCTTCAATGTCCACCCGATTCTTGAGTGGGTGCATACCAAACATTTAGTTGTGGACCCATGCCAATTAATATCCGTTGGTCAAACATAGTGGGTGCATTGTTCATTACTTTGGAGTATTCATATGCCGTTTTTTTTTTTTTTTTTGTGAACTCAAACAATTGTTCTATTCCGATTGCAGTTTCAATTCCATTTGTTTTTAATTCCCTTTTCAGTTTTCGTATATTGGTTTTTTTCTTTGTATTTTTTCATTTTAGCTCATTTATAGTTCCATGCCGGTTCATTCATCCGATTGTTCCATTTAACGTTGATAGGTAAACTTTCAGATTAAATTTTTATATTTTAGTACTCCGTATTAGTTTTATAAATAATTTCAAAATTTATAAATTAGAAGGGGGCCTAATTTGTTTTGTTAGTACATGGTCACCGAAAATGATTAGACGGCCCTGGGTTGGGTGGTCATGGTTAAAGATAGTCTTATAGTTCCTACTTCCATTATTGATACCAAGCCATATATGATATCTATAAACAACTCACCGGAGGAGGACAAGGACGAAGACGAAGAATAAGAAGAAGAACAGGAACAAACAATTTATGGAGCTTTGAGAAACTTTTTTCGATCAAGCTTTCAACGGTGTCTTTGATGGTTTGATCAAGAGGAGCTAGTGAATGCAACACCTAGCCTTGTTGCTTTCTCTTTTGAAACCTCGTATTTTTGGTGCTAATGACTTATTATCGGCACATCTGCAAATGACTATAATCCACTAAATGAATCAAACAAAGTTGTCTCGAGTCATTTCATATTCGAGTGATTCATGTAACTTAAATAATATTTTGTTGAAAAATGAACTACGGTTTTCTTCATAGGAAGTCGTCTTAGCGTGGGGTAATGTTCGCTCAATATCTCGACAATTTCCTCCCTGCAGGTGTGCAATAGCTGCCAGGCACAATATCTTCCATTGGCTGAAGGATTCTCATATGCCAGTATGTGTGCATTTGCAACATCTCTTACATCAACCCATCCAAATGCTGCATTTGAGTACGTATTATTCTCTACCTGCAAAGTTTCCCATAACTTCACATATCACATCTTATACGGGCACCATGAATTGATCTGTCAGAAAGTGAATCGAGGTGCGAATGGAAAGCTGTCTAGATAATGGGGGCTAAATTCTGAGCATTTGGTAGACAGAGCTCACTGTTTATCAAGTTCAGAAGTACAGAACAACTTGTATTAAGAGTAGGCTGCAACAGTGGACCGACAACCAGAGATGGGTTTTTTTACAACCATGTCGATACCCTTCTCTTTGACAAACTTCCAGGCGGCATCCTCAGCCAATGTTTTTGAAAGAGGATACCATTGCTAGCTGAAGGAATTTAGGGATTTCAAGGGTCAGTTATATTCTAACATAACTACATGTAACGTTTATCAAGAATGTTCTGCATACCAATTCATGATCTAGAAACTTTCTGATTTGATGACAGAATATGATCACTACCTGGTATTGATCGTTATTCCTCATAAATCAAAGTTGTTTTACACTAAAAAGAAAAAAAAAAGAAAAAAAAAATGAACAAAAAACGGAAGGAAGAAATAAAGAAAACAGTTCCTCATAAATGAAACGTTATTTAAAAACAAGAACATAGTTGTGCAATGTGTGTGCTATTGATTGAGTTCAGATGGAGAGTGAAGCCAAGGTCAGAAAATATAGGAATGACATTATAAGGATTAGTTCCAGCAAATTTTAACATGTTGTTATAGAAGGAATTGACCTGTATGTATTTGCTTGCAATAATCTGGGTCTGACCACCAACTCTCGTCAACAATCACATCATTTGTTAGAGGTCTACCATTATATATGCACAACGGCAGCTATGAAGATGTCAAAACACGCCGTTTGACTGATGGTGTTTTCGCACATGAACCAAGTAAATTCATGATCGTACCCTTTAATGCAGGATCAATGAAGTCCGCCTGGAAGATTTGAAAATTTAATTCTGTTAAACACGCTTTGATAAAATCACAGACTAAATTCAGAAAATGAATGTGAGCAATATATGATAAGCATAATCTGCAGCAATACCTCATACATATATATATATATATATATATTTCGAAAGGCAGGCCGATACTCTGTTAATATTCTACTAGTTGATATTTTGGACAATATTCTCATCTGCTAATTCTTAAGGCAGGCCGATACTCTGTTAATATTCTACTAGTTGATATTTTGGACAATATTCTCATCTGCTAATTCTTAAGGCAGGCCGATACTCTGTTAATATTCTACTAGTTGATATTTTGGACAATATTCTCATCTGCTAATTCTTAAGGCAGGCCGATACTCTTCTGTTAATAAGGGGAGCCTTCCCCTCAATAATCACATGTATATATTTCGAAAATAGATATATGGTTTTGGCCTTTCTTTCAGTAGGTATCCCTTGCCTATGTTCATTCTTATGGATTGATTATCATTTCTTCATACTAAATTATATAGTAGTTCAATCAAATAGCTTAATTAAAACAAATAACTAATCCCATTTCAAGTGAACATAATCAAAGTACAGGCACAACTTTTGAAAACAATGTAATCAATGTTTTCAACTTCTCTGCAGTTCCCCCAAAACTACAGATTCAAGCTTAGAAACAACTCATTATAGATCAATTACACCTAAATTCGATGAAGAAATTAACCTGTGGATCTGAGAAGGAGAAGAAAAAAAAAAAGGAGAAGCAGTATGAAAAACACCATCACAGCCATCGACCAGAGCATCAAACGATCCTTCCTCCAGTAAATTCGCTTTCATCAATTGAAGCCTCTCCTTGGCTCCATCAAGCGCGAGCAAGTGCTTTATCTTCTTCGGATCATCTGCAGCTCATTTCAGATGTCCACAAAATCACAAGTCACGAAAAAGAAAAAGGAAACCTCACGAAATCCCCCATTGTACGGCTCAGAAAAACTAAAAAGAAAAAGTGAGTGAAAATCGATGAACAATTAAACAATCAGTGTAAGTAAACCAACAATAAGAGACGGTGACTGAACTGGTGTTGCGAACAGATGCTTTGACAGTGTAGCCGCGCAGCAACAGGAATTTGACGAGCCAAGAAGCAGTGTAGCCTGATGCTCCGGTTACGCACACCGTCTTCATGATCTGTGTTCCAAGGATTTCTTCTGTTCGTGAAGCGATTATCGTCAAGTTTGCCCGCGCGCGGGTTTTGCGTGGAATATGTATAATTTTATACTACGTACTACTATAATTTGAAAGCGTTAAAAAAAAATGTAAAGTGTGAGCGTAGACACACTATTCTCCATCCGATTTCAAAATACTTCTAGAAGCGCGATGGGCTTTTTAAGTGATCTCCAAATACTTTTTGTCATATACCGTCTATCATCAGGCTACATTACACCCAAAATTAATCCATCAAGGATCTGATGGACATTGAATCGTTGACTCTCCCACAACAGAATTCTGCATACATAAAGTTTCGAACCGAGATATTTGTTTAAGCTGTCAGAATCTCTTTCAAATTAAATTAAATTAACTACATTGTGCTTATTATTATGTTGTTGTTGTAACTAATCATTCAACAACGAGCTCTATGCACAAGCAAGAAGAAGCACGCCTAAATTGGGTTTTATTATGCGCACATTTGCATATTTTGGAAAAGCTGGAAATATTAAGTTCATACTCATGCGCACCAATGAAGAAACTCGCCTAAAAATGAAGAGATGCGGACATGTGCATCAACTATAGAAGAACAGTTAGAAAACTTTCTGATTGATCGCGTGCACAAGGCCACAAGCGAGGCAAACAGTCAATTTTATTTTTTTTTTTAGCAATTTTGCTTAGTTTTGGAAACTTTTTGTATTTTTTTTTTTTTAATGAGCCACTAAAGGCTGGGAAAAGGGCCCCAACCTATAGGTTGCGAGTCGGAGAACTTACCACTAGGGTAGGATAAGTCCCCAACCCCAAACTTTTTGTATTTTTGATTTTATGCATTTTCTTTTGGTTACATCTTGACAAATTTTAGCGATACTTTAGATGAGTTCCATTAGTTTAGATTGAACAGATCATGACCTAAGCATATTAGTTTTTTCAATTTTTATAAATACTAGAATAATTTTACAAAATATTAACTATTTCATTTCAGTTTTACATGTGTGAATCTCTTTGATTTTGTCAATTATGAATATGATGTTCGTGTGAGGCGAGGTCAATTGCGAAGTTATCGTTCATTTCACTTAAATTTCTATATTGTTTGAAGTTGCTTATTCATCATAAAAGGTTTTTGTTTTGTATTATTTTTAGGTCTAGAATCCATAATAATTTTAGGTTCTTGAATCCAAAAGGTTTTTTTTCTTTTTTTTTTTCTTTTTTTTTAAAGAAGCCATTGAAGGCCTGAAAAGGGTGGTGGGAGCCCATACCACACAATTACAAAAGGAACAACCAAAAGAGGTTTGTTTGTTTTTTTTTTTTGAGATAAATAATTTTTTAGGCTATCAATAGGCAGGTAATTCACTTTTGGGCCACTAAAGATTGAATTATGAAATTAGGCCACCAATAGACATTCGGGCCTAATTTAGGGCCAATTTGACCAATACCACACTAAAACAGGCCGCGTGTAACCCACTCGCCACGCGATGACTCAAATGTGGAAATTGCCTCTTTTTGGTGGCCTGTTTTACTTTTTTGTAATTTAAATAAATACTACTCCATTCGTTCCATTATTTTTGCCGCACTTTCCATTTTTCTCTGTTCCAACGTTTTTGTCTCGTTTTCATTATGGTAATAATAAATATTAATCACCAAATCTACCGCATCAAATACTAATATATCATACATTAAATACTGTCTATGACCACATATTGTGTGCCAAAATGAGCAGCTTTATTTTAGTAGTTGGTCTCGAGATCATGGTTGGATTATTGTCCGATAGAGTAATATTTATTTTAATTTTAAAAAAGTAAAAAAATAAAAAAATAAAAAAAAACTAAAACAGGCCACTAACAGGAGACAATTTCCGCTTTTAGGCCATCGCGTGAAGAGTGGTAGCGCGTGACGCACACGCAGCCCATTGTGGCATTGACTTGGACAATTTGGCCTATAAAACCGGCCCGAATGCCTATTGGTGGCCTAATTTCATAATTCAATCTTTAGTGGCCCAAAAGTGAATTACCTGCCTATTGATGGCCTAAAAAATTCTTTATCTCTTTTTTTTTTTTTATAACTGTTGACGTGCCAAAAACACGTCGGCAAAGAGACCAAAAGAGGTTTGTTGATCCAAAATGTACATATTTTTTTTACTCTTTATTTGTTATTTTTATTCATTTTTTAAATCTCGCATACATCAGAGGAGGAGGTAAAACAAATTGAGGTTCATATATATAACAGATTGTACAACTCATATTACCCTTGATTTTGTAAGACGAAAAATACTACTCCATATTCAAAAGTTTATTACAGATCCACTTTTCACACAGTCCAATGCATATTTTAAACCATTAATAACTCAAATTTGGTACAAGTAAATATTTTAGAAGTTCGATATTAAAAAAAACTACAAGACAAGACGAATCTAATTATGATAAAATTTTAACTGAAAGTCTGCGTGTGAATAGTAGCAGTTTACCAAATTTAAACAACATTCAAATATGGAGGAAGGGGCGCTGCTACTGTGCAGGCACTGCACTACAAGAAAAAAGGGGTTTACCGACCCCATTACAAGAAAAAAGGGGTTTACCGACCCCAAAATGGGGTCGGTAACAGGCGGAGACGGGTCGTCCAGCCAATTACCGACCCCAATGTGGGGTCGGTAATTTCTTGGTAGGTGATTTAAGACCGACCAAAATTTCATGGGGTCGGTGGTTTACCGACCCCGGTACCGACCACCATGTGGTCGGTAGATTTACCGACCCCAATTGGGGTCGGTCTTTGGGTCGGTACTTGGTGAACGGGGACCTCTTGGTCCAGGGATTACCGACCCCAATTGGGGTCGGTAGAGTTACCGACCGCCATGTGGTAGGTAATGGGGTCGGTACCCAACTGAATTTGTGACCAGAAATGGCTGTTTTGACAGTCATCCCTGCTGCCACAAATCAAGCAATGCCAACAAAACAAGCAGCCAAACAATACCACATCCACTACATTACAAACATCAACCAATACAACTTATATACTCCTCAACTGTTCCATTGTTACACAAATTTGTCAAATTCTATAATAACAAGTCTTAAAATCAAACTTCCAACATCCAAAATATCAACACAAATGTAATCAAGTTTGACACCAACTCCAACTGCAAGTCTACCAAAATCCCGACATCCCAACATCAATAAACCCCTTACCCAAGTCCAGATGGTCTATTCACTTCTAACATTTGAAATGAAGACAAAAGTATCATACTAACCAGAACAGAGAAATGTAATCAGTGAACACCTAGGCCACCTCCACCCAAGCCATCATCCCCATCTCCGTCGTCTGGGGAACGAGGCCTCCGCACTCCAAGTACCCACTCCAGCTGCTCGGCCATGCTCATATGCTCCTGTGACAGCCGCTCAATCCTCTCAAGTGCAGCATCAAACTGCTCCTGTGTCACATACCCAGATGGGGGAGGAGGTGTGGAATCAACAGGGTCTGGTCGCCTAATCGCTCTGGCCATAGAGCCTATGCCACATATATTCCCCCGTATGTCGGGGCCACCCGCGACATCGACGAAGACGGCATCCGGGTCGAAGTTAGGCCCAATGTTGGGGTTCTGTGTCAACTGGTTAGAGACAGCATTGAATTGGTCCTGAAATACAAGTGGAAGAAGATAAGGTTCAATTTAATGTCAACGTGGTGAATTGAGACTATATTTTAATCGATCATTAGTTGATATACCTGAAGTCGCTCTGACGTGGGTGTGACCCATTTATCCTTTTCGTGTCCCCTCGTGTGTGTGTGCTCATGAAGCTCGTGAAGATGTATAGGCCTGTTACGATCAGCAGACTGCACAAATTTTGAACAATAGAAGTCTTCATTTTATACAACGTTAAATTCATTGAATTAAAATGTTAAAATAGGTGAATAATGTTAACGAGAAGCATACCAGCTTATCGGTAGTGGCCAGATGAAACTTCAAGCCCGCTGTATGTGTGGGGAGGGCCGGTGCATCCTCTTGTCCCCGGCGTCGGTTCAACTTTCCCCGTTTTGACTCTCCTTGAAGGCCGCGGAATCCCAAATGCGTCTCCAGTTCTGTGCAACCAACTCATCCGCCGGGTATGCCTTCTTCTTCTTTCGTATGTCTAGCGTGTAATCCTTGTACCTAGCAATATTCAAACGGTGGAGTTAATTTATGTTATATGTTGAACCGACATGTAAATTTAACGCTAGAATGTACCAGGAAATATTCTTATTCTCCCACTCCTTCCTCACAGCTAGAGCGTGCTCGGGGGCCCAGCGTGCTACTTTCTCCATGTTAATTTTGATCAAGATGTGTACAAAAATGAGGGAACATGTATATATCATCTAAAAGTTGTATAATACCTGAAACTCGCCCCAGTAGAAGTCTTTGGTCTCCCGGGAGACCTTTCCCCAGCTAATCCCATTCATGTCAGCACGCATGGGATAAATATTAGTGATCTTCCGGACCAAGGCGTTCGTGAACTCCATCCTATGTGACAAAATTGCTTTCTTACTCATTGATCAAAGTAAACAAGTAACCCAACAAATTCAATACGTAAATTACTTACACGCCATCTGATCTGGGCTCAACTAAGATCCTATCTGGTCCAATCTGGGCAGCAGGAGGTGCCTGCTGTGAACCGAAAGCAGCCCCAGATGCAGATCCCACCGGTCCTGTTAAAGAATATCACATTTTATGTCTTTAGAATATAACGAAACACTTAATCTATATACGTAGTACCTGGAGTGCGTGGCATAAGAGTCTCTGGGACGGGAGAAGATGTCTCCGGTAGCTCACTGGGCTGCTCCTGTGAGCCAGCTGCGACAACTGTGTTATAACAGATAAAATATGAGTAGTCCAGGCTAATATATAGAGTTAACATCGAAAAATAGTTTAGACCATGCCATGATTTGTTTAAATTTATATCACAAATACCTGCGGTCGAAAGCTGGTAGTCCTCCATCGCCGCTCGGATAGCTGACTGCAGTTGAGGCCCTGTGACCCTGTGCGGGGTCCCCGAACCACCGGATCTGGATCCGGATCCTGACCCACTGGACGTCCTAGAAGACGCACCACGTCCTCGGCCTGACATCTGCAAAATTTATTTATCATTAGTTGCTTCTTTTACAATTAAGTTCAATTAAGATATATATTCTGATAATGAGAAAGAGTAGCAATTAAGTAGATCACATTTCAAACTTGAAAATCCTCATCCGAAGTCTCCTGTGATGGATCATCCGGATCAGAATCATTTGAGTTGGAATCAGTGACTATCGATGATTCTGAATCAATACTCTCATCCTACTGAAGTTCAACATATTGAACTTCGTCGTCTGTTAGGCGCTGTAGCGTGGTCGTGATGGTTGTAGATTCAAGGCCAAGTTGTTCTGGGGCATCGACCTGGAACGCATCCGCTTCTTCTGATGGACTAACTGTTATTACACCTTTCGGTTTGACTTTAGACACCGCCAACCACTCATTCCGGCTCGCAACTGGTCTGATGTTTGGGAACGGTACGTAGCACACCTGTTCTGCCTGATTAGCAAAGATGAAAGGTTCATATACGTTCAAAGATCTTGAATGATCTATTTCCACAAGTTTGTAGTTGGGGTGAGTGCGTGTCCCAATTCCTTCACGAGGGTCAAACCATCTACATTTGAAGAAGGTTGTTTGCTTAATAGGCAACCAAAGGTACTCTATGACTATAATCTCCTCGATTATACCATAATATCTCCTTGGTTCTCCGACTTGATACATACACCACTGTTGTATGTCGCTCTGTGCCCACCGTAAAATTCTGTGTGAAATTTCATCCCATTAGTAAAGTACATAGGATACGATGTAGCAACGGGAAGTGGGCCTTGTGCAACGTGAGTTATGCATGGATTGTCGGGGGGGGGGGGGTTGTTTGCGGTCACATATTCCTCAAACCATTTTGGGAACTCCGCAGATTGTGCTAACCAAATCTCCGGACCACCTATCCCAGGGCGCTCCTCCAGCAATTCAGCCGTGAATTTGCTAAAATAAATATGAATATAGGTTAATTGTTATATATTCCAACACGTGTAATAAGGCATTGAATACAATCTAATATTGTTGAATGAACTTACTCAATATATGGTTGCATCTCGATACAGTTCTTCGACTTTCCCTGGGCACGTCCCGCGTGTTTGAATACACTAGGCAGGCGTTCATCAAAATTTTGTATGCCACCATCATCATTCCTTGGCACATTCCTACCTCGGGTGAACACATGCTTCTCAAAGTAATGAGAGCAGAAAATTGAGGCCTCCCGCACCATATATGCGCTGCAAATACTACCTTCAACATGTGCTTTGTTGCGCACGGTTCTTTTCAACCGATTCAAATACCTAAGAAAAACAAGATTTATATTCAATATGAAGAAACATGTATTCAGTATGAAGTGTTACGACAAAAAAATACATTTTTCCTTTTACCTCTCGTAAGGGTACATCCACCTGAACTGAATGGGACCGGCAATCCTTGCTTCGTAAGGTAAGTGGATGGGAAGATGTTCCATACAGTCGAAGAAGGCCGGTGGGAATATCGTTTCTAACTTACATAGAACCACTGGAATATCGGTCTCTAATTTCTGTAAGTCTTCTAGTGTAAGGGTTTTCACAGTCAGGATACGAAAAAAATTGCTCAGTTCTGTGATTGGTTCCCAAACACCCTTGGGAAGAAAATCCCGCCATCCTTTCTGTAGGAGACACTGTAAGAAGATATGTCAATCATGACTTTTCATGTCAAACATTCGATGTTTATTCATGTCTATGCATCTGCCCAGGTTCGATACGCATCCATCGGGAAACCTTAACCCTGCAACCCACCTCAAGAATACATCACGCCTCTCCTTATCCATTGTATAAACAGCTTTAGGATATCGGCCGGAACGACTGTCCCTATGTAGTTCAGGCCGATTACATAGCCCACGAGGTCCTCACGTGCCTTCGCATTATCCTTTGTCTTCCCCTGAACATCCCTGGCTGTGTTGAAAATATTTTCAAACACATTCTTCTCAATGTGCATTACATCAAGATTGTGACGAACCAAATTTGTTTTCCAATAAGGTAGATCCCAGAATATGCTCCGCTTTTTCCAGCCACATGTCTTACTGATTACTGCATTCTCCTCAGCTCCTCTTAATTCAGTTATTCGACGTAGACCATGCATTTCTATATCTTCCAACACTTCATCGCGGCTCTTGTACCTTGGTGGCAATCTGTGTTCCTCCCGATCCTTCCTAAATTTGGACTTATCAACCCTAAAAGGCTGATCTGAAGGCAGGAACTTCCTGTGAGCATCAAACCACGACTGTTTGCCACCCTCTCTAAGGCGTATCGATTCTGTTTCCTCCATACAAACTGGGCAGGCATATTTCCCATACGTGCTCCAACCAGACATCATAGAATAAGCCGAGAAGTCTCCAATGGTCCACATCAACGCTGCCTTCATCTGAAAGTTTTGTTTTGTATTTCGGTCGTATGTTGTGATCCCAACATCCCACAACTCCAAAAGCTCGGATTAAGGGCTGTAAGTAGACATCGATCCCGTGTTTTGGGCTTGATTTCCCAGGAATTATGCACGTGAGAAACATTTATTCATCTTTCATGCACATACCGGGAGGGAGGTTATATAGGGTTAAAATTACTGGCCAACATGAGTATTGAGATCCCGACTGTCCAAAAGGTTGGAAACCGTCCGTACAAAGGCCCAAGCGCACATTTCGCCCCTCTGACCCAAATTCTGGATGAATTGTATCAAAGTCTTTCCATGCCTTCGAGTCACAAGGATGACACATATCTCCTACCGAATCATGCTGGTGTCCGACATGCCAAGTCATATGTTCCACAGTCGCCTCCGATGCATACAACCTTTTTAATCGCTTTTTAATGGGAAGTAGAACATGTATTTCCGTGCGATCCGTGAATTGGAATTCATTTCCCTATACCGCCGTTGGTCACAAAACTTGCAATTCTCTAATGTAGCATCTTCACGCCAAAACAACATACACCTATTCTCACAACAATCTATCTTCTCAACAGGTAGCCCCAATCTCTCAAGTAGTTTCTTTGCCTCGTAGAAGTTCTTAACCACAGCATTTTCCTCGGGAAGCAAATCAATGATTAGTTGGCACAACGTATCGCAGCACCGCTCCGATAAGTTGTGTTCGGCCTTAATGTTTAATAACCTAGCTATTGTTGATAACAAAGTCATTTTCTTGCACCCAGGCCACAAATCTTTGTCTGCCACCTCCAACATACTGTAAAACAGTCTCTCTTCTGGATTGGGTTCCTCGGGTGGCCTCGGTTCACCATCTTCATCATGTGTTGTAGTGTCGGGCATACCAAATCCCATTCCCTCGTAAACCATTTGTAAGTAAGCATCCTCAGGTTCAAGAACTGATGGGGCTCCCGCATCGGTATCGTAGTATCGTTCAAATTGGTGCACTTCTCCATGACATGTCCACCTTTCATAGTTAGGGACAAACCCATATTTTTGTAGATGAAACTTGATGTCATCATCAGGTAGATAACACTTGTTCCTACACTTACCACATGGACACCTTAATTTTCCCTGGGCCCTATCGACATCTAGGTTTCCATGAGACATACGTATAAATAATTCAACTCCATTAGTAAATTCGGATGTCACTACTCCAATTTCACGGCGAGAGCGGTACATCCAACTCCGATCCATCACCTACATATATGGCAATACGCCACAGAATGAAACTAATTTGAATCAGTAATGTTAGGTTGTTCTTTGTTTTTAAGATATTGTATTTCTTCAATTAAACAATTAGATATGACTTATTGTATATCATCATTACGTTCTTAATAAATGAAATTAGATATATCGTTGAAATTATATTACTAATTATGTTTTGTTAGAATTTTGATACGCAATTTTGATTCATTGTCGCTTTGCACACATCTAATTCAAAAATACTAATATTGAGTGGCTCCTAAATGTGTCCGTAAAAAATATTTTTTTATAATTGGTTCAAGGAATCCAATACCACCGCTAATTCAAAAAGTCATTCTACTACACCTCCACCATTCTACTTCAACTCCAACATTCAAGATCTAAATTAATTCCACATCATAGACTCCAAATTATACCTCCACTCCAACTTTCAACTCCAATAACATCAACTTCAATACGACATTGGAAAAACAACAACAAAAAATCAAAAAGCAACACATGCACTTAAGAAATCAACATATATCATATAATTAACAACAACATAGATATACCAATACCACTACAATACCACATCATACCTAATGAAAACATATAACACCATAAAGTACACCGTACCAATTCATTGTTAAGATCACATATTCTTAAAAATCATATAACTTTCTCATACGAACTCCAATTTGAGCATATCATATATCAAAATTCATCTACTCGACGAGACCTTTCTAACTATGTGGCTAGAATTTTGAAATTCCAAAAAATGAGTGCGGAATGGGCCCGAAACAGCCGCTGCCATATACATTACAACACCGAAAATTATTTTTTTTACAAATTTTGGTAAGGAATCGCACAAATATGACATTATAGGTTATGACAATACAAATATACCAAGTTCAAGTGATAATAGCAATGAGAATAATATAGCATATTGACCAAGAGAACAAAAACAAAGCACATCACGAATGATCCAAAAATAACATCAAACGAATGGATTAAATGTGAAGAAATAGCCAATCGAGTACCTTCGATGACTACACGAATGGAATGGAGAGGATATTTCGGGTGGAAATCGAGTTGCAACCGCAACCCTCGAAAAGCCTCGGTGGTGGCTCGACACGGCAGAGAAACGTTCGGGTCGGGGTGGCGATGCCGGGGCGGTGGTCGGGGGCCGGTGACGACGGCGTGTGGTCGGCGGTGGTCGGGTGTGGGGTTGGGGCAGAGTCGAGTGGAGGGAGAGAGGGGAGAGCTCTGCGTGCGTGTGTTCTGTTTCTCCGATTTGGGGATTTTAATCCCTAGATTACCGACCCCCCATGGGGTCGGTATCACCGACCACAAAAATATGTGGTCGGTGATGTGGTAGCCTAACACTGGGGGACCCAATAACGGTCAAAAAATTACCGACCCCAGTTGGGGTCGGTAAATCCGACCAGCACTTTGGGGTCGATAATAGGGATCGGTAAAACCCAAATTTCTTGTAGTGCTGTAGAAGCAGGCAGTGGGAGGAGACAAACTTTTTGTAATGTCATGGAGTTTTGTGATGTCAGAAAATTTGTGATATATAAAAAATTTGTGCTGTATATAACTATTTTTGTGATGTCAAAAAAATTTGTAATGTTTTAAAACACATAAACATCACAAAAATGACATTTAAGAACACCACTGCATATGCAGTCACAGTGCAATTCTGCACAACAACTCTACTGTGGAGGAAGTATTATATTTATATTTAGGACAAACATTCAATTTAACTTGTGAAAATCTAAAATTGCAAATGGAAGGCACATTCCAAAACAATAATCACATGCAGAAAACCATCCTGTGCAATTTCAACATCAACATGTCGTCTAGCACATAAATAATTACAAATTATTGATTAATTAATTATTAATTACAGGACCTGGTTTGCATCATGAATCTTGAGGTACTAAAAATATTCTTTTTTTTTTAGCAAATTTATGATTATTGTAATTATTGAAGTATATGTATATATATATTTAATATTGACACTCATGTGTCGGCAAAAGTGTGTGAGAGCCCAAGCCACACAAATTACAAAGGGGAATAAAGGGGAGGGATAGGGGACCGGGTAAGAATCGAACCCTAACCATATGGTTGGAAGTCAAGGGAAATGACCACTAAGCCAAATTTTCATTCCTTATTGAAGTAGGGGTGGGAATAACCCAGGCTATCCAACAGGAGCCTACGGCTTAGCCTACTATAGGCCAGGGCACACCAGACTTTTTTTTTTATAAAGAGGCTAAGCTCAGGCCATTTTAAAAGTCTATTTAGCTAAATAGACTCGGGTCAGTTTTTATAAAAAACCTATTAGGTCTACCAGGTCGGCCTATTAATTATTATTAGTATGTATATTGCATAGTAATATCTTGTATTATTACTATTTTATGTAGAAGTAACTATTAATTTGATCTTACATATGACTTTCAAAATATGTTACATATGATCTTACACATATAAAAACCTTTTAACTTGATTTTGAAATAGACTTAATCAGACTTGTAAAAGACTTAAAGTGTGGCCTATATAAATAAATAGGTCATGCTTAGGCCTATAATGGAGGCCTATCCATGTGATACTGAAGTACTCCCTCCGTCCCACCTTACTTGTCTTGTTTGACTTTTTGACATTGTTCATGGTTTAACTTTGACTCAATGTTATAGCAAGTATGTATTTGAAAAAAAATAGTCGAGTTGGGTCTTGTTAGAATCGTAAAATCATATGTAGTTTTAGAATATATATTTTTCGTAATTTTTTGTTGTACATATTTTGAGATAATAATGGTTGAAAAAGTACATTAAATTGTGTGCAAGTGAAACATGACAAGTTAAATGGTACAGATGGAGTATACTTAAGGCCTATATTGAAGTAATACTTAAGTAGAGATACTTATTATTAGTTATTACAAATTTTATTACTATTTATAAATTATAGTAATTTATATTTATATAATACGATTTCTTATAAATAGATCATATTTTAATATAAATTAATCAATATATTATTATATATATATAATTACATATATATCAGATGTCCAACTTTATAAATTTTTTAAAATACTTCATTTAAATAACATATTCCGTTACGGTACAATCATATTATTTCATCACATCATATTATTTCATCAGAAACAACATCTCTCCCAACACACAGTATTCTTCCATCAAACAAAACACAAAACATATGTCTGTGCATGTCACCAAACATATTCATCACATCTCAAATAGCAGTATCTTAAATACTTATATATATATATATATATATATATGGGGTACTATCTACTGATGACTCGTTGGCCGTTGGCTGCATTGAAGCTTTGGGAACACAAGGAGCTACTACGCAGTTGGGATTGGAAACGATGAATAAGACGGTATGCGTAACCGGGGCGTCGGGCTATATTGCTTCCATGCTCGTCAAATTCCTGCTGCACCGTGGCTACTCTGTCAAAGCATCCGTTCTCCACACCAGTTCTGTAACCGTCTCCCCAACTAGCTATCTCTTCATTTTAATCGAATTTTGTAGCTAGTTAGAAATTAGTATGTGACTTTTTTATTGGGCATTTTGTAACGATATTCGCAGATAATCCCATGGAGACAGTGCACTTGCTTGCCCTTGATGGAGCCAAGGAGAGGCTTCAGTTGATGGAAGCAAATTTACTGGAACAAGGATCCTTCGATGCTGTGATCGATGGTTGTGATGGTGTTTTTCATATCGCTTCACCTTGTTTCTTTGACACCACAAATCCACAGGTTTCCTTTAGATGAAATGAAATTAATCGATTACAGAGTTGCGGCTAAAATAAATCCATGAAATGGGACAAAATGTGATGTTCTTGTTCTGAATGTGGGCTTAGTGAAATTTGAATTCTTGGGGGGGAACTATTCTGTTTTGTACATTGGGGAAGCATATTCTCTTTTGAACTTACATCACAGTGTTTAATCAATCAAAGCATATCTAACTCAATTCAGTTTCGTCCACAGGCAGACTTGATTGAGCCTGCATTGAATGGGACACTGAATGTGCTCGGTTCGTGCGCAAAAACGCCATCAGTTAAACGGGTTGTTTTGACATCTTCCATGGCCGCCGTTCATGGAAATGATCGACCTCGAACACCTGAAGTGGTGATTGATGAAACTTGGTGGTCGGAGCCGGAATTTTGCAAACAAAACCAGGTCAGTTCCTGTCATTCTAATCAGATAAAATGTTGGTCAATAGTACCATATAGCAGCCATATTTGCCATGTCAAAATGTTAGAGATCACTAATAATCTGTCGTCAGTTATTCTTGATGATTGTTCTTGATCTCCTCATATCACAATAATTTACTCTGAGTGACCCAATTCCTCCTGCCTCATTGTTTCTCCAAGTCATGGTATACGCTTTCGAAGACGTTGGCTGAGGATGCTGCCTGGAAGTTTGTGAAGGAGAAAGGTATTGACATGGTTGCAGTTCACCCGGCTATGGTAATTGGCCCACTTCTGCAGCCAACTCTTAATACAAGCTCTGCTATAGCTTTGAACTTGGTGAATGGTAAGTTCAATCAACTAAATTCTTAGCACTATATTGTAATCCCCTAATTCTTGACGTCTCCCTCATCTATACTTCAATCTTTATTTTCTAGTTTATTTGACAGCAGCATACTTCGATTCATTTGTTCATGTATTCTCTTGCTTAAAAACCTCTTCAAATCATTGACTCCCTCTGTCCCAATTGAAATGTCTTACTTACTATTTTTTTGGATGTCCCATCACAAATGTCTTTTTTTCTATAAATAGAAATAAATTTCTCCTCTAACAACTATGTGGACCCCATCATATACTCACAAATCAACTCTGCTTTAATTCTCATGCCCAACAGTAACAGTACGTTACTAATGGGATGGAGGGAGTATTTGTTTTTCAATGATATTCCTCATTTTCTGTAGTCTCTGATTGAATGATGTGTAGAAGCTCTAGTTAGCCCAATGCTGGCTATTTGGAAACAAATTAAGGTGGTCAATATCTTTTTTCTTCCCTCCAGTGAATTTGCTTGCTGAAAACATGATGAACCGTACCGAATTCCTGGTCTGCCAGTTTAGATCTGAAACGAGAACTTGCAGGTGCAGAAACATACCAAAATGTGACGTACGGATGGGTCGATGTAAGAGACGTGGCAAATGCACATATCCTGGCATTTGAGAACCCTTCAGCCAACGGAAGATATTGCATCGTGGGGACTGTTGCACACCATTCGGAAATTGTAAAGATGTTGCGTGAACTATACCCAACTCTTAAACTTCCTGAGAAGTAAGCCATAAGTCCTTGTTATGTTTGAAAGGCAAACCTTCTTGATGCTTATTTTATGTACTACTCCATATATCCTTGCTTTAATTTCATCTAAGCAATATAGGCTCGGGTTAATCTCGCGAGCGAACCAAAGTTTGGTCAATTTTATGCGTGTTTATACATGCTTCATTATTAACTACTAGTTAGTATTTTGGATATCTCATACACAGGTGTGCAGACGACAAGCCTTTCGTACCGAAATACCAGGTTTCCAAAGAAAAAGCCTCAAAGCTAGGAGTTGTGTTCACTCCTATTGAACAAAGCCTCAAGGACACAGTGGAAAGCTTGAAGGAGAAAGGATTTCTCAAAGCTCCACTGGCTTTTTGAATCGCCTCATTCCTCATTCTTGTGGTGAGTGCTGTGCTATTTTATTACTACATCATGGTTTGTATTAAAATTCGTCTCTTTCTAAAAGATTTTTGGCTGGCTTGACATTTACATATACTCCATAATGCAAGTCTCTTGCAAGCTTCGTTATGTGATGAATGACGTATATGTTTAATTTGAGGTTCTATTTTGTGAGTGAAAATAATATTGAAACTCCTGGCGGTATAAGGTTAAGTTTGGACGCACCTAAGAATTAAGATAATGGTCGGATTTGATCGGCCTTCATAAAGTTTTGACCGTTGTTATCTATTTTTGGTACAAGTCTTTTGCAACACAAAAAAAATTGTTTATGCTGATATTTTTACTTCTATATTAATTAGAAATGAGTACTTGGACAAGTGCCATGGATTTTCCAACGCACCTCTTATCCGTTCCCTTTCTTCCTTTATAGTTTGTGTGGCATGGGCTCTAGCCACTCCTTTCTCTGGCTTAGTGCTACAAAAATAAATAAATAAAACTATATATTTTGTTGGAAGTCAATAAAAGAAATTCGTCACCTTGCCAGGCGACGAAAAAGAGGACAAAATGGTAAAATTTTTGGAGTATATCTATATAATAATTATCTTTTCTGAATCTAATTTATTTGTAAAAATGTTGACGGAAAAATCCACATACATACGCGTAGATCTTATTTAATACCCTTAAAAAAATCACAAAAAAAAAAACACAATCTTTTTAAGATAAAATACCCGAATTACCGGCACCGCATAATGTTTATTTCCCTCCATCCTCGGAGTCGGAGGTAGTGTTATTGATTTATTATTAAGAGTGTTTGTTGCCTTATGAATCGAAAAGTTGAGGGATTTTTTGAACCATTGAGTTTAGACACTAAAAAACAACCCCTCGATCACCTTTTGTTGGTTTTTGTGGAGAATGTAGTTAAAGAAGGGTTTCGTGTGGAGAAAATGAAGTATAAAAGATTTATATTTGTAACCACCATATTCATGAATTTGGGTAGAGTGCATTCAGAGTTGTGCCAATGTGGTGGAGCATGACCCACAAAAAAAAATTGATTTTTAATTATTTATTAGATTTGGCACCATAAACAGCAAAAAATAATTAATTTTCAATGATTTATTGAATCAATTCATCATCAAAATCCATTTATGTCCAAAAAATGATTTTCATGGCTTATTGCCCAAACCACTACAAAAATTCGTAGTTTATATAATGCAGAGGAGTCAAAATTACAGAGGTTTTCATGAGCTGAGAGGTTGAAATCAATGATTGAGATTAGTGCAAATAATAGTCTTGTAATCCACAATAGATGGAAATGATCTTCATGTATCTCTCAATCTTCACGCTCGTCCTCCTTCATCTTACATTTGTGTTATCCTCTTCTTCATTCTTACTTCTGGCCGCTGTTATAAGAATATACTTTTTGTATGTTTGGAATTTTTGAAATATGATAGGATATTTAGATTCCTTGCATCGAGTATGTAGATTTTCATATAAAGAATGTCCAAATCCAAGTCCATTTGAGAGTTAGAGTAATTTGAAGTTCATTGAATGTTCTTGAATTTTCTTGCGATTTTAAGCAATATAGCCTATACATTTCAGCGACTGAGCCTATACATTTCAGTGACATAGCATATACGTTTCATCGACTATACATTTCAGCGATATTGTCTAACATTTCAGCGACATAGTTCTATTAAGATCCGTGGCCTGCTGTTTTGAGAATTCACCATTTGTCTATTTGGAATTTTCTAAAAATTGATAGGATATTTAAATTTCTTACATAGAGTATGTAGATTTTCAAAAAATAATTAATTTTCAATGATTTATTGAATCAATTCATCATCAAAATGAAAGAAGTCTCTCTGAATGGCGTCTACTGATGTGTCTATGTTCTCGCCGGAGATTGAGCCCAGGCCGCCAGATCAGTTTAATTTTGGCAAGGGATGAAACCATCATTTAGGGATATGGTGCTCGAAGGCAAATCGGCGGTTCCGGGTCCTCTTAAGGACGTCCCAGATAAGGAAAAATTGGTGGTGTTGGATTTTATCGATGGTGACCGGCTTAAACCAAGGATTGCTATTGACCCGGCTGCTGTGAATCGTATGCGTGAACCATTGAAGGATGTGATCACTGTTTCCGTCCTGGGTAGGAAGGTGGGATATGTTGCGCTTAAAGATCGGCTGGAAAGGCTATGGAAGATGCATGGTCGGTTTGAGCTTCAGGAGTTGGATGCGGGGTTTTTCTTGGTTAAGTTCAAACAAAAAATCGATCGTACTATGGTGTTAAACAAAGGGCCGTGGACGTGTTTCAATAGTTACCGGATTTTGTGGTATCGCCTGAGGCCCCTCGGCAGACGGTGGTTTGGGCCAGATTCCCCAGGTTATGTATTCAGTACTTTGATGTGTTCGTGCTTACTCAAATGGCTTCAGCATTGGGGAAGCTGGTTCGGGTTGATGATATATCGAAGGACGTGGAATGCTATAAATATGCTAGGGTCTGCGTAGAAGTCAATTTAATTTTGCCTTTGGTGTCAAATATCTTAATTGGTGATCAATGGCACAAGGTTGCATATGAATGGCTGCATTTGTTGTGCACGTCTTGCAAAAAATATGGGCATTCGAGTTCCCACTGTCCAGCTCCTCCGGAGTCAAATGTTGAGGGGGAGAGGAAGACAGGCAAATGTTTTGGGACGGCTATTCCGACCAGTTAGCCCGGGCATGAAGGGGTGGTCACTGGAGCTGTGGAGGGCTCAACTTAGACCTCCCATGCTGCTGAAAAGAATCAGGTGGAAGTTGGTGGTTAATCACATTTGGCCGTATTTACAACAGTGCATCTCCCCCAACAATCTGCTTTCGTCCCGGGCCGAGCTCCCGTGGATAATGCTATGATCCTTCAGGAGCTGTGGGGGCGTGTCTCGCGGTCTCATGCCACGGCTAAGGCTATTATTATTAAGATCAACATAGCCAAAGCTTATGATAACGTTTTATGGGAGTTTTTTGGAGGAGTGTTTATGGCAGATGGGATTCCCTGCCCCACCGATTCACCTTATCATGTGGTGTGTGAGATTGCCAACATATTCGCTACTCTGGAATGGTCATGCTCTGCAAGAATTTACTCCTGAGAAAGGGCTTCTCCAAGAGGATCCGATGTCTCCATACCTTTTTCTATTAGTGATGGAAAAGCTCTCAGTTATGATTGATGCTGTTGTTCAACAAGGGAGTTGTTCTATCCGCCTCCGGGTTCAGCGATCGGGATTTCACATCCAAGATTCGTCCATGATCTCATCCTGTGTTCCAAGATGAATCGTGATAGTGTGGATGTGATGGCTCGGGTCCTGGATAAGTTTGCTGTGAACTCTGGTATGCGCCTCAATCCCCAGAAGTCATCGATTTTTATATCCCCGGCTACAAGGACAGACTTTGAGTTGTCGTTAGAATGGGTATGCAGGAAGTTACTGGCTTCGACTCCTATTTGGGGTTTCCAATGCTTTTGGGTCGCAAACATTGTCGGGATTTTGCTTTTCTGCTGGAAAAAATTGACAAGAAATTGGAGGGATGGGCGGCTAAGCTGTTGAACAAGGCTGGCCGTTACACTTTATGTCAATCAGTTTTAGTCGCCATACCAACATACTTCATGCAAATTCACTAGATTCCGGAGGGGGTCTGTGCAGCCATTGATCAGAAAATCAACGAATTTTTGTTGAAGGGCAGCCTCTGTGAGGGAATTCACATTGACTAGTAGGGACAAGTCTTCACTACTTCGTTCTTGTGGCGGGCTTGGCCTTCGGAAGTAAAGAATTATTAATATAGCTTTACTCAGTAAGTTGTGGTGGAGTGTGTTGTATTCTCCTAGGAAAAAATGGGTGCAGCTGCTTATTGGTCATCAGAATGCTATGACTTTTTTGGAGTCTATTCCCTTCCAGACTCGGTCACCTCTTCTGCATATCCTTAGGAAGTTACAGCCTTTTCTGCAAGGTGGCTTTCAGTTTCGTGTTGGCAGCGGACGCTTTTCCCTTTGGTTTTCGAAGTGGTGGAAGGGAACTCAACTAGGGCCACAAATCCTTTACATTGTAACACAAGATCTTGAGTTGAAAATTGAAGATGTTATTGAGGCAGGTCATTGGAAGTGGTCCACTATTTACTCTCCAATTCCCCCCTGAATTGCTTAATGAGATTTGCTCGTCTCCTCCTCCCCTTTTACATCTGGCAACCAAGGATTGTGGGTCTGGTCTGGCACGGCTTCAGGCACCTATACGGTTAAATCTGCATACCGTTTCATCTCTAATTCCAATCATCCCAGTCATGGCTGGCGATGGATTTGGCGGCCTAACATTCAAAAAATTTATTTTTTTTCTTTTGGCTAATTAATCATGGGACCATCCCTGTCAATTTCCTTCGGTTCAGCAGAAGGCTGCCGTCTTCTCCCTTATGCCTTCTCTGCGGATCAGTTGAGGAAACTTGGCAACATTATTTATTTTATTGTACATGGGTCACCTTCGTGTGGCAAGAGCTACAGGTGCCAATCCCTCAAGATTGTGTAGGTATGCCAAGGGACTCAGTTAGACATTTCCTGAATGCTTTTGTTACAAGTTTTGGGTCTCTCTTCATAGCTTCTTTGTGGAAGGTTTGGAAGGAAAGAAATGCAAAGATTTTTAGGGGGTTACATAAATCCATGTGGCAGGTCAAACGTGAAATCAATATGCTGGCTTCCGACTTGGACAAGTCTGCTTACAACCCTCCTGGACAAGGGTCTGTTACTCGCTTGGTAAAGTGGCACACATTTATGGGTTTTGATTCGGTGATCCATGTGGACGGTAGTTCCGTAGGGAATCCTGGAAGGGCAGATTTTGGGTTTGTCGTGCGTTCGGAAGATGGCCAATAGCGTTTGGGGGGAGGGGGGCGTGGCTTCCTTGGCCATGCTACTAACATCTTTGCGGAGGTTTCTGCACTGGTTGCAGGTCTCTCCTACGTGCGAGATATGGGCGTCACTCGATTGTGTTGCTACTCGGACTCGATGACAACCATAAAATTGCTACAACATGCTACAGACCCATTATATCCTTTGGCTCCTCTCCTCTTACAGGCTGCGGAACTTAAGGATTCTTTTGAAGAGTGTATTATTCTTCATGTGTTGTGAGAGGGCAATAACGTCGCTGATCGTCTTGCTAAACATAGTGCGTCCATTGAAGATTTCTTCACCACATGGGTTTTCCCACCGGACCTTTTGATTGGGGACTTAGCAGCGGATTCGTCCGGGGTGTGGTTCCCCCGACATTAGTGCTTCGTTCCTAATTTTCTTTTTGTCTTTAGTTGCTTCTTTTTCTTTTCTTCTTTGTATGTTTTTTCTCTGGCTTCGGCTGCGCCAAAACAAAATTCATCATCAATATCCATTTATGCCCAAAAAAATGATTTTCATGGCTTATTGCTCAAAACACTACAAAAATTCGTAGTTTATATAATGCAGAGGAGTCAAAATCTTGACATACAGAGGTTTTCATGAGTTGAGAGGTCGAATGAATGGTTGAGATTAGTGCAAATAATAGTCTTGTAATCCACAAGAGATGGAAATGATCTTCATGTATCTCTCTCAATCTTCACGCTCGTCCTCCTTCATCTTACATTTCTGTTATCCTCTTCTTCATTCTTACTTCTGGCCGCTGTTATGAGAATATGCTATTTGTATGTTTGGAATTTTTGAAATATGATAGGATATTTAGATTTTTTGCATCGAGTATGTAGATTTTCATATAAAGAATGTCCAAATCCAAGTCCATTTGAGAAAGTTAGAGTAATTTGAAGTTCATTGAATGTTCTTGAATTTTCTTGCAATTTTAAGCGATATAGCCTATACATTTGAGCGACTTAGCTCATACATTTCACTGACATAGCATATACGTTTCATCGACTATACATTTCAGCGATATTGTCTATACATTTCAGCGACATAGTTCTATTCAGATCTGTTGTCCGCTGTTTTGACAATTCGCCATTTGTCTATTTGGAATTTTCTTAAAATTGATAGTTTATTTAAATTTCTTACATAGAGTATGCAGATTTTCTTATAAAGAACGTCTAAATCCGAGTTCATTTGAGAAAATTATAGTCATTTGAAGTTCGTTAATGTTCTTGAATTTCCTTGCGATTTTCAACGACATGGCCTATACATTTCAGCGACAGAGCTTATTACATTTCAGCGACATAGCCTATACATTTTAGCGATTTGACTTATACATTCAACGACAAAATTATATTCATTTCAGCGACATACTTCTATTCATTTCTGCGGCGTCATTATCTTTTAACATTCTCTAGAGAGAATGAGTATCAGGGAAAGCGACTTATATAAATTTGTTATATGATATGTATTTAAGGATACAAAGCACAAAACAAAAATTAAAATTTGATATTGCAAATGATCGTGTTATTAAAAATAGGGTTATATATGTTTGACAATTCTATCATTTTTATTCTAGCGTCATTGAATGTTTTTGGATGGTTGAGATGATTTCTACATACTACCATTCACATTGATAGTACCAAAACCATGTCCACAAAAGATCATTTTCTTTGATCAAAAGTTTAATTTTCAAATTTTATTAGGTTTGAGGCATCACTAAAATCTATTTTTCTTTTTTTCCCAATCCAAACAAAGTCGAAGGAACCCCAAAACAAAAATTCTAGATCTGTCTCTGTTTCTAGATGACATTGTTAGCCCCTTATGGCCATATGTAAGTTTTGTAGCTAAATTGGACACACTCATTGGTTGTGTTTGGATGACAACAGAATAGTTAGCATATTTAATTTGACCATCTATCTGCTATTTTTTATTGTTTGGCAAATAACAGATTTGGAAGCAGATTGAGCCAAATCTACTCAAAATCAATATGCTCCAGATTCTTTGGTTTTTTATCGACCAAAGTACCCTTCCTCTTTAAATGCATCTTTCATCATTCCCAATAGAACAAAGTTCATTTTCCTTCACCAAGTCCACTTTTCTGGAGTGTACGGGTAACGACGGTGCCCTTGCTCTCCGCCTCTCGCCCCCTGTATCCGCTCATCCCCTTTGCTTGCCCCTGCGTCCGCTCCTCCCCTCTGCTCCGGCATCTTTTCCGAAAAGCTTCTATGGACATCAACTCATCTTCACCGGAACCATCTGCCATTCTCTTCCTGTCACTGCTCACTGCCCTATGCGACCAAAGCTTCATGTTCAACTTAACACCACAAGCGTAGCGCCTCTCCTCTCCAACACTCACTGCCTTCATTTGATTTTTTCGAATTACCATTATCGCCTCCGTCTTCAAGCTTCCATGGCTGCCTCTGCATCTGTGCATTGCTGCTCTCACGCCGCCGCCCACAATTTTGCCATGGCCGGAGCTTCAACGTTTTGGAAAGAAATAAAAAATGGTTCCAGGGAGTTTTGAGTGTTTGGGAAGAGATATCAAAATAAAATGAACTAAAAAAAATGAAAAAGATTGAAGTCCGCAAAACGAGATAAATTGGCCAGATTTCAAGAAATGCATTCGGACGCGACCTGGTTCCTATGCTGGATCCATTTTTTCCAGCATATGCTGTAATATATTATAGCCATTGGATCTCACTTTAAATCAATAGTTGATATTGATCTAAGGGTTAATATGTCATTATACTTTTTAAATTTAAATAATACTCCCTCCGTTTTGTTTTAATTGCCCCATTTGGGGTTTAGGCACTATTCACATATACTTTAACTTAAAATTTTATTATAATTATACAAGTTAAAATATAGTCAAGTGAGATCTTGTTAGATTCGTCTCGTCATGCAGTTTTTAAATATCGAACTTTTAGAATTTTTTTTAACCGAATTTGAGTTATTAATGGTTTAAAATGTACATTGGACTGCGCGTCTGTGGGTTCGTAGCAAATAAAAAAAGGAGAGAGTATAAAATTTTGATTGTCTTTCTTCTCGAACTAATCAATGCCTTTCTGTAGAAATCTTTCAACCAAATCATTCTTTACATGTATATATAATGAAAAGGTAAGAAATCTTTACACAATGGGAAGAAGTTATTAAGAAAAAGAATGAGAAGAAGAAATAAATATATAAATAAAATTCACTAAAACAAAATGTATAAAGGTGTACACCTTTGGTATGGTGCGGATTCACGTCCTGTGCGGACAGCGTCCTCTGCCATTGATCAATTTCATTATCCAATGGTTGAGATCATTTGTAGGGTTAGTTTCGTAATTTTACTTTTTAGGTATTTAATTTGTTGTATTCGCAACATAGGCTATACAATTCAGCGACATGGCATACATAATTCAGCGACGCGGCCTATGCAATTCAGCGACATTATTCTATTCATTTCAGCAACACAATTTTATACATGTCAGCGACATAGTTCTATGCATTTTAAACCATCTCAGCGGCGGGACCTACACAATTCAGTGACTTGCAATGTGTATTTCTGCGACTTGATATAGTATATTTCAGTGATATATTATGCATTTCTCAGCGACATGTTATGGATATTTCAGCTACATAATATAGTATATTCAGCGATTTTGGTAAATGAAGAAACCACTACACAATTTTTTTTTGACAATTTTACCTTTTTTTAATTTATAGTCGTTATATTTGATTCAATGAATGAGATTGTTGTCTTGACCATACTTCCAAATATTTGGAAGCATCATAACCATTCCCTAAAGGTGTATACACCATGTCGGCCATAAACAAAAGAGAATGTGAATTGAAGCAAAACAGAATGTGAAGTATAACAAAAAAAAAAATATGGATTGAAACAAAGATAAAATGTGAAGTGGAGCAAGACGAATGTAAATTACAGCAAGATGGAATGTTAAGTGTAGTAAAACAGAATGTTATGTAAAGTGGAGCAAGACGAATGTAAATTGAAGCGAGATAGAATGTTAAGTCTAGTAAAACAGAATGTTAAGTGTAGTAATATAGAATGCTAAATGTTAAATATAGAAAAACAGAATGTTAAATGCAATATAACAGAATGCTATGTATACTAAGACATAATGTTAAATATTAAGTATATTAATACAGAATGTTAAGCGTAGTAAGAATGAATGTTCTCTGTAGCAAGACATAATATTAATTAGGTATAGTAAGACATAATGTTATGTGTAGTAGGACAGAATGTCAATCAAACAAATACAGAATGTTTAGTGGAAAAAAAAACAGAAAATGTGTACTACTTTTTGTAAGTATACCATGTTTAGTAAGACTACTTTTTTTTTTGTGGAATCTGAACCGTGAATCTTCTAGCCATCATTACAAAAAGCTGTAAAAATATAGTAATCATTTCAAAAGCTGCAAAAATATTTAATTTTTTTTTTGAGGATTAAAGATTTTATTGCTCCAAGTAACCGAATACAAATACGAAATGGTTCATATGCTTGATTTAAAAAGCCCAGTACATACTGCATTCAATCTTAGCCATTAAATTTGATTTTAAAGGTTGTGAATTTGATAAAGATACTTATGTAATTTTATCAATATATTTATTGAATGTTTGTTGCAGCTTTTTGCAGTAATAACTTTTCTACTTCAATGAGTGACTTGGGTTATAGTGCATAATATATAATAATATAGCAAAAGAATATTTTTGTATAAATATAGAATATGTATTGCTAAGAAACCTAACTTTACATACTTGAGAAAAGAGAACAAAATGTAATATATCTGAAAACATAATGTTATATAGTTAAGAATAGAATGTTACATTTTTTAAAACATAATGTTATATAGTTAAAACAGAATGTTACACACTTGCTAACAAAATGTTATATACTTGAGAAAAGAATATTATATAGTTGAGAACAGAATGTTACACACTTGATAACATAATGTTATATATTTGAGAAAAGAATGTTACACACTTAAAACAGAATGTTACACACTTGAGAATAGAATGTTATAGACTTGAAAACATAATGTTATATACTTGCCAAAAGAATGTTACACACTTGTAAACAGAATGTTATATACTTGAGAAAAAAATATTACACACTTGAAAACAGAATGCTACACTTGAGAATAGAATGTTATACACTTGAAAACAGAATGTTATATACTTCAGGACATAATGTTATATACTTGAAAACAGAATGTTACACACTTTAAACAGAATGTTACACACTGACATGATGTGTCAACCTTACAGACAGAATGTATAAACATTACATACAGAATGTTTGATTTCTCTTACTGAATGTCATCTTTCAGTAATTCTTCTTTTATCACGTATCAGTCTTCAAATTTAGATTTGGATTATACTCGATTAAAGATTCATTATAATTTTTTTTAATGCTTTGCAAAAAAAAAATGATTAAAGAGAAGCGTGCAGATAGATTTGTTTGATTTCTATGTCTGATTTCACCATACTAAAAGGTAAAATTACATATTTAACCCTTGTATCAATCTTAGCCCTTCATTCAAGCTACCATCCAACGGTAAAAAAAAGGCCCAGTATGTACTGGGCAGTACAGGAACCACACCGATACAAATAATCGAATACAAGCAGTAAGCATAAATATGCTCAATCTATCCTGTCAACAATGTAACCAATCACGATGCCGCAGCTACTAGCTGTGATCCCACAGATATGCAAAAATATTTAAATTTTAATTAAAGTTTTTGGATATAGAAAATTACATAAATAATCTTAAACAACCTATATCATTCATCTTATTTTAATTTTGATCCAATGGTTATAAATAATTGCATATGCTTCCAGCATATGACCTAGTATGGGAATCAAGTCGATTCAAACGACATTGATGGTATGCAAAAGGACGGGACAGTTGGGCCACGTGGCACGCAACAATTGAACAGAGTCTATGAATCAGTCAAATTTATTCATATTCACGAATTAGAGTAAATGCATGGAGTCAAAAAATTATGAGCAAAAATTGTAGTAAGACTCAAACTATAAAATTATTAGTCCATATAGAACTACAATACTATCTAATTAAAATAATTTTTGTCCTTATATATCATTCCATATACTAAATATACAAGCTACTGGTTGCTATATACTAATTTACAAAACCGTTTAATGAAATATGATATTACTATCTACTAGTCAAATCTGCCGGTCAAATCTGTTATTTGCTAACTTCCAAACAGACTCATTGTGTTTTATCTTCTTCTACTACTTCTTTTAACTATTTGTTTGTGTTGGGGCCACAAAGGATAGTGGGCCACGGAGAAAAATTGGGCCATAAAAGATGGGCCGAAGAGGGACTTCTAAAGAAAATTGGGTTTGAGATCCATTGGGCCAAAGAATCAAAAGAGAACGATCCAGAGCAGCAGAAGAAACCCGAAAGGAAGAAAGCTCCGGAGGGAAGGATTTCGGCCGAAATGATGTCAATTCAGCCGATTGAAGCGAACAGTGAAGTCGGCTTAGGGGAATCAGCCGGAGAACGGTTATTTCAGCTCCGGCTATAAATAGGGGATATCATGCACAAAATCAGGGAGATTAATCCAACCCCCAAAATCCCTTTATCAAATTTACTTCTTTGTATCTTTACTGCTTTCCTTTACTGCTTTCCTTTACAGTTTTTCCTAGATTCTAGCTTAGCTCATAGCGGTTACTTCCAAGTCCACCGTTGTTTCTCAACAACCGGTAGTTTGGTTCTAGTTTTCCGGTGAATTCGCCGTTGTTTCTTAACAACAGGTAGATTCTCCGCTGTATTTTGTTGCCATTTGAATATTAAGGAACATTCAGTCAAGTTTGGGCGTAATTAGTCAAGTTTGGGCGCATTATCATTAATCCGGACCCGTAACCGGTTTGATCCTTTCTCCGGTAGCCTCCCTTGAGGAGAAAAAGGTCCTTTCTGGCACCAAGGCCGGGAAACAGTGGCACGCCCAGTGGGACTCGAAATTCGAACAAGCAACTCCAGCGGTCAACACAGCGGCGAGGACTGATTTGCCGCCGATCCAGGAAGAACGTGCAGCAGAAGCCGGAGAGTTCCCTCCAGGGTTCCCCGGACCATCACACTTCCACAATCAGGAGTTTTCAAACGATGATTTAACCCCGCGGTTCCGAGATCAGTTTCAATTCATGGTGGAGGCGGCGGTTACTAATTCGGTTCGCCAAATTGAAGGAAATATCCTGGCAGCGATGTCAGCTATGTTCAGAGCCGAAATAGCGAGGAATATGTATCCGATGGGAACGCAGCAAGCTCCAGTGGCGCAAAATCCACCACCTGCGATGCAAAATCTTCATAATTTTCAACAGCAGGCCTTTCGGCCGCCAGGAGGGCACGGAGCTCGGCCTTTTGTCCCTCCGCAGCAAAGGTACGATCAGCAACAGAATCAACCGCCTCAACCAGCTGTTCAACCGCCTGCTCCAGTGGTCCAACAACAATACGCACCACATCAGCAGAATCCACCACAACTGGTTGACAGGGAGTTAATTGCTGAGATTATTCGTACTCAGTTTGGAAATATCATCGGCCAGGGGAATAGGCCGATGTATCGAAAACCTTATCCAGATTATATTAAGGAGCAGTATCCACTGCCTAGAGGAGTAAAGGTTCCAGATTTTAACACTTTTTCTGGAGAAGTCGGCCGCTCTACAATTGAGCATATTGGCCGATTTACAGCTCAATGCACCAGAATTGCGCAAAATGATTTTCACAAGTTGATATTGTTCAGCTTGTCGTTAACTGGCCCAACATTTGAGTGCTACATCAATTTGCCAGCGGGATCGGTCAATACATGGGCCGAAGTGGAGCGGTTATTCCATGACCGATTCTATAATACCAGTCCTGAAGTTTCGGTAGTTGATCTGACGTCAACCAAGCAGAAGGCGTCTGAATCAGTTACTGAATTCATTGAAAGGTTTTATGCAGTGAAGGCTCAGATGAAAACAATGCTGCCTGAGCATGAATATATTCAAATCTTGAAGCAGAATTGAAGTTTGCCATCAAGGACAGATTGATGGTAAGAAGACCAAGGACTGTGGCCGAATTAACGGCCGAAGCTATAAGGATGGAGACTTATTTGGCAGAACAAGCGGCTTTCAAATCAAGCCGAAGTCAAAGTGGAAGATCACAACCTATCCAGTCAGCTGCCTCATTTGCTGAGTCGCTGGATAGATGTGAAGTCCAGGAAGAGTACAACACTGATGACGTCCCGCATTAGCCGAAGTTGCAAGGGCAGAATTAATCATAAAAAAGCCTATGACTTGTCCAGCACTTCGGCCAGCCAGAGGCAAGGAGAAAGAAGGAGGAGATGAATCTCAAAGGTTTTACTCTTTCGACTTGTCACAAATGGACGAAATATTTGATTATTGCCAGAAGAACGGATTGCTAGAGTTTAAAGGAAATCATCCACAGCCCACCAAGGATCAGTTGGAAGCCGGATGGTGTAGATTCCATGGATCGGCTACTCATTCCACGGCGGTGTGTGGACATTTTAGGAAGCTGATTCAGAAGCATGTCGATGATGGGAAGCTGAAGTTCCCAGATAGGCTTATGGCGATCGATAAGAATCCGTTCCCTGTTGCCAACATGGTGATTGTGCATCCCGATCAGAATAGATCTGTGCATGACCGATTGGGGGAGCAAACATCATCTAGCAAGGGTTCTGTGCACGATCGGCTTGGAGATCGGCCATCGGTTCAGAAGTCAGGAGTATGGAAACGATAAGGATCTCCGAAGGGAATAGAGAAAGTTACAGATGTTTTTGACCGATTGGGGAATTATGAGGTAAAGGAGTGGATCAAGCAATCGGAGAAACATCAGGAGGTCGAGATTGGAGATAAGAGCGAGAGGACAACGTTGAAAATCATACCTAACGGATGGGATTCAGAGATGAAGTTAACAGCTGACAAGCAGAACGGAAAAACTGTGATTCAGATCACAGTTCCTGAAGAAGCTGTCAGTCCCGAAATGAAGAAGCTCAGAAGGCCACCAGCAAATACTCAGGTAGGCCGATGGGTCCAAAACTCTCCAGAAAGAAGGCATTTCGACCAACGCCGATTTGACCATTCAGCCTGGAGGGCAGAAGAGAGAAAAGTCCCGAAAGGAAAAGGATCATATCGTACTTTTAAACGAAGAATGCAACGGCTTAAAGCAGCTGTTGTTTCTGAGCAAGAGGAGTACGATACGATGTATATGGAAGAGGACTTCCCAAATGACTGTTCGTTCTCGGAAGGAAGAATACTCAATAGAGTATTTTCGGCTCGTCTGAAGTCCGAAAGAAAAAAAGAGAGGAAGCCAAAAGAAGGACAGGATCGGCTGAAGAACAAAACTGAATTTCGGCCGAAAGTAATACAGCCGAAAATTGAAAGCGAGCAGTCGAAACCAAAAGAAGAGTGGAAGCCTAGGCCAATCCGAACAAGGGAATGGAAGCCAAAAACAAGTATTGTTCCGAATAGTGATACACCTTCAATCGGACAGTTCAAGTTTGGCTTCGGGTCTAGTGCAAACATGGTAGGGGTGACCACAACAGCAGAGGAGGAGTACTGGTCTGATTCTGAACCAGCCGTGGTCTTCTGCCAGAAAGAGGGAGAATATTTCGGCGATGAAGAGCCCATTGTGGATTTCTGTTTCGCAAAATTTGAAGCATTTCGGCCTGAGGCCGAAATTGAGAAAGTAGCTGAAGAAGGCTACGAAGCGTTTGTTCCGGAAGCTCAACCAAGCACGATTCCACCGCCGACTGCAAAGATGTCTCAACATGTGAGACTTCTGTATGTGAAGGGTTGGGTCAATGGGAGACCGCTCAGAAGAATGTTTATTGACAGAGGAGCGACCGTCAATATCATGCCATTGGCTACACTGACAAAGATAGGCCCTTCAAAGGAAGATTTACTCCCTACACGGATGAAAGTATTGAGTTTTGTGGGAGCCCAAACTGCGGCCGAAGGGTGTATTTTGGTGGATGTAACGGTCGGAACGATATCAATTCCGACCATGTTCTTTGTTGTAGATGCCGAAGTTCCGTATGCGGCCCTTTTAGGCCGATGCTGGATACATACATCTCGTTTGCCATCAACGCTGCACCAGAAAGTGTGGTTCTGGAAAAAGGATGGCACAGTTGAAGAAGTGGAAGGAGACCAACCTCCGTTTCCAGTCAGCTCAGCCGGCCGAATTGATGCGGTGTTATACGAAGAACCCATACAACCATTCCTTGTGGTGGTAGGGGATCGATACCTGCAGGTGGTCGAGTGTGATTGGACAGATTTGGGGTTTGAGGTCAGATATCAGGCCGATGAACGGCCAGTCGAAAAAGAAAGTAAATGATGGATGCACAACCGAATCAAGCGATCGAGTTCGAATCGGCCGAACTCGGAGTTTCAGACGACAAAGCAGGATGGAGTGACTTAATGGATGCAATTCCAAAACGAACACCGGATTTCAAAGCTCAAGACCCCTTGAAAATGGTCAATGTTGGTACAGACGAGCACCCGAGGGAGATTCCATTGAGTGCAAATTTAGATCAGCAGATGACAAGCCGATTCAAGGAGGTCCTAATCGAGTTCAAGGATTGTTTCGCATGGGACTATACAGAGATGCCAGGACTGGAGCGATCGATTGTGGAGCACAGACTGCCAATCAAAGAAGGGTTCAGGCCGCATAAACAACCGGCTAGGAGGGCAGTGAAACTTTTGACAATTTCCCACACGAGCATTTTCTTAAATATACCAGGTTAGATTTATTAAATGAAAAGAGTTATGATTTACGGGAAGGGGTTTAGGGATATATCAAGATTATTAGTCTTTTTATTACTCAGGTGTGGTGCTTTAATTTCAAATGGCGTTGTGGTCTTCTCTGTCATGAAACTGTTGACAAATCTCATGGTACAGCCGGGATAGGTTGACCTTCAGCCTGTCACACTGAGGGTCCCCGGCATATGTGCCATGATATCTCTCATCAATTCTTGACATGAGATTCCCTGCCATGAAACTTTTGACAGATTTCCACTCCCTGAGTATTTTCTGAAAAATCATGATCCTGGTTTAGGTTTTATTTAATGAAACCAATTTACGATGGCGGGGTTGTGATTAGGGATATATTTATAAGTAGTCATATTTTTATTGCTCGTGTTTAAGAAACTGTGGCCCGAAAGCGCACGGTGTCAAAAATTGCAGTAATTTATAGTAAGACCGGATCGTTCACTGGAGGATGTGCGATAGAAGCAGGGCCCACGTCGTTTTACTAGATTTTCCATTCGTATTGCTCAATGGGTTTGAAAGGTGATTAATAACTACTGACATGAATTTAAACTAGAAAATAAAAGCGTTCAAATTACTCTACAAAGCGAATAAATCTATTCTAGAAAGCGGGTAAAGATGATTCTAAGAATGCGATAAACATTATCTATGAAAGCAGGGAAAAATTACATTGTGCCAACCGTGAAGCTGAATCACAATGTAGACAGAAGGGACAGGAAGAAAAGAATGAAAATTGGACAAGATTTAGATATAGCAGTATTAAACTTCCATTTTTATACACAGATCTTTGTTTGGGATAATTCTATCAGATAGCTAATTCTCATGCTCTCAATTATGCTTTCCCTTTAACAGACAGGTACTTACAATATGAGTTTACATGTTCTTAAGACCGCAAATTCTAAGATACCACAGATTCGTAACTGCCCTGGCCTGGGTGTGTTACTTCATCTGTGGTGGAAAAGCAACACCCGACATATCATTTATTGAAATGCCAAGTACTACTATCATTCTCCCATGTCACACCCAAAGATTCGAATTAAGCCCTAAATTATCCCTTAACTGTCAATCCTAGTAGCAGTTACGCAACTCTCAATACAACCAAGTGCCCTCTAATGAAAGCGGTTAAAAGAAAGCAGTAAAGAAAGCATTTAAAACCTATCACTCGGAGGTTTTAGAAAGTCTGACCCTGGTAGTGAAAGACAGCTCCCCATCAGAATGAAGGAGTATGGATCAAGAATTCCCGGCTCTTGGTGAACCACTAGTGTGTTCACTTCCTTCCGGGTGATTATGAGATACAAACTAATGAAACGAACTAATGATTTAGTTCGTTACGGATGCACTCACTCAGGACTCAAAAATAGGCTTTGGCAGAAGAGGATAGTAGTTGAAAGAAAACTCAACCCTATCTTAGAAAATAACCAAGGCCTGGATGATGTTCCTCTAAGATTATTTACTGCACTGTATTTGAGTCCAAGTGGACCCCATCTCGGTGTAGTATTCAATCTTAGATTTCCAACAAACAGCAATTTTGGAAAATAATGGATTTGAAAATCATTCCCTAAGCAGGTACTAGACTCTCAGTTAAAACACAGACCCTTTCAGTCTAAGCGAGACCTAATCGCTGAATCTGTTTCTAATTTCCCAAAATACAACCCTTGACAGAATATGAATTAGTCATAACTGAGGAATTTATCTCTTACTCAGATCCGGATTTTATAAAGAGATTTTTGTTGGAAATTTATTAAGCAATATCTATTTAAAATCTAGACTTCTATTGTCCAAGGGAAGGATCCCAAAATAATTACAGACCACAATAATACATAATATTATCATGCATAAAGATATAGGGAAGTGTAAAATTAATTGACCCAAAATATAGATGCGGGTCTAGACAGAAGGTGAAACACAGATATGAAGTGGTCAAGAGACCAAAGTAATGGCAGAATAATCAGGTGGACTGTAAACATCTACTGTCCAATTTCCCAATTACTCGGATGGAGCGAATTTAGACAGCTTAGACCCTATAATGGTAGTGTCAATACAAGTTGGGTCTCCACTGTCTGTGAATTCGTATAAAAACCTACATGCTTCCCTTCTATAATGATCGTCAGTTAGCATTGACTGATGCCAACTGACTCCCATTATAGATTGGAATTTGGGTTTGGAAATTAAGATAAGAAAAATAAAACTGTATTTGGATGGGAGTCAGCCGAGCAGCTATTATAACCCCGGATGGGCGAACCGCCAAGGCTTCCACTGACAGTCATCCAGACCATGCAAAATAACACTTAGTAATTAATACCCATAATACGAGCTAGTTATCCATGAGGGAATACCTGCCAACATTAGTTTGATGTATTCTTTACTAATTGTTCCACACAACACGCAAAGACAAAATCAATAAGAAATAAAAGAAGATTCCTTGTATGAGAGACATTGGTTTCTCATGCAAGGTTGTGGATTGGGTCCACAATTGATGGTCTTAAATAATCCTTCCTACCATAATTAATTACAGTCCGGATTATCTGTTTAAGTCATCAAAATTTTGTTTATAGAGGAGTATTTTACTGGCAATTGAACAAAGGTCCTTTAATCATGATGATTATTGATGTTTGATTATTGCTAATCTCAATCTTTAATCATTAATGAGTCAAGGGTCCAATCAGTTAAGCGATGAAAATGGAGAATCAAAATTTTGGCAGCATAACACCCTATATTGCAATTCCAGAATGTTACACCTTAACCCGTGGGGTTATGATGTGAGTGTTGCAATATAATATAGGAAGAGAATGAAGATTGTTTGAGATTAAATAGAGAGAAGGGAATCTTTGTCGCGATACCATAAATTTTGTCGCGGACCGAGGTCCGCGACATGGGTATCCCGACAAGTTTTTAGAATTTTTGGCAGCATAACGCTTCTTTGTCGCTAAGCAAGATTTTGTCGCGGAACGTGGTTCCGCGACAAGAGTGTTCCGCGACAAAGAGTTTTCAGAAAATTCTTAAAGCATTTGGACCTTTGTCGCTATGCATGGAAAGTTTTGTCGCGGAACGTGGTTCCGCGACAAGGTGTTCCGCGACAAAGTGTTCAAAGAATAAGGAACATGGCATAATTTTTCTGTCTCAGAATGAGATTTTGTCGCGGAACGTGGTTCCGCGACAAGATTATTCCGCGACAAAAAGCCATGCAGACAAAATGCAAGAGTTTGGCTCCTTTGTCGCTATGCATGGAAAGTTTTGTCGCGGAACGTGGTTCCGCGACAAAGAGTTTTCAGAAAATATGAAGACCAGTGTCTTTAGACACCTTTGTCGCGGAACAACCATTTTGTCGCGGAACGTGGTTCCGCGACAAAAGGCGGTTAGCGACCAAGGTGGTTCAGGACAAAAGTCAGAAAAAGCAGAAATGAACAGTGGCATGCAAACAGCGTGATCTCACCCTATTTCAGATCAAAAAGCTATTCTAAGCTAAAAATAAACAAGAAACATTCAAAATAAGGAAGAACATGCTTAAAAAAAACTGGACAGAATTTTAAAAATAAAGCAAGAGTCCTAATCTAGGGTTTGACCACACTCAAATACATAGCATCATCCATAAAATGCAAACAGTAAACATAAAAATAGCATAATGGGGGTCAAGTGACCCCAAAATGAAAAAGAAAGCATAAATCCATGGGGTGTGAGACCCATTTCATGATTTGGGACACAAATGATGAATGTTTTCCCATATTATTGAAGGGGTGTTGTTAATACCCATGATTTGGGTATTACAAACCCTAAAACAAGAGTTTAGAAACCAAAACATGGTATAAAAGTGGCTATCTAGATAACTGTGAACAATAAAAACACTAAACTAAACTAAACTAAGAGCAAAAATTAAATAATAAATGAAAATAAATCTAACCTACACTACCTAAGAGAGAACTCCTACTGCTTGCCTTCAAGAGAGCTCTAACCAACAAAAATTCCAACCACTAGCTCATGGGAAACACCTCATATTTATAGAAGTGTAACCCTAAGCCCATGGGCCTTGATTCTAGCCCATTGTGTCTTAAGATATCACACACATCACAGCTTTGTCTCGGAGCATCAAGTTTGGTCGCGGAACACACTGCATGTGGCAAAGCTTCTCGACTGGGTCTGGTGTCTCTAAAAGTGCATCTTTGTCGCGGAATGGACCTTTGTCGCGGAACGGGGCATCGCGACAAAGGTGTCGCGACAAAGGGCTCTGGCTGGTCTCCTTCTTCATTTGGGCTGCTTGGTCGCGGAACCCTCCTTTGTCGCGGAACATGCCATCGCGACAAAGGGCTTCCGCGACAAAGGTGTTCCTGGGCCTGCTGGATTGGGCCAGATGGGCCGAAAATGTTCTTTTTGTGGGCTTTTCTCTCTTTTCCCATCTTTTTGTGTTTTGTGGGCTTGCTTTATTCTTTTGCCCATCTTTTCATTCCTTTTTCTTTTCTTTTCTTTTTCTCATGTTTTTGGATTTTTCTAACATAAATATGTAATAAAACTACATATTTATGCCTTCTTCACACCAGCTTATTATTTTTACAATTATGCATAAATCAGTCCAATTCGACTGCTTTCTTACTTAATATAAGACCGGAATGCGATCAAATGCCCGTTTAAGACACGGAAATGGATTGAAAATAATGGTCATTTCTGGCCATTATCAACATCCTCACATTTAATACCGATCGTCCCCGAGCAGTCAGAGTCAATGTTCATAAGAACACGGACTCTACATATTCAATTCATTTTCGTGGCTTCATAAATCACATTCTTTTTGGATTGGGATAAGACAATCAAAAACTACAAGTATTAAACTCCCTTGATTGCAGTGTTTAATGAAATGATACTTGCTCACTATATCGGGCCAACAAATCAAACATTATTATTAATCCTTCATGAACATCGTGTTTGAAAGATGCAAAGATTAAGGATGAGAATCAAGGGATGACATGAATATGTGCAATAAAACAGAGCCTCACATATAAGAGAATCGGAAGTTTCACTCACTCTCAATCGGGTTTATCATGAACACTCAATAATCAATTTTAATTAAATTATCCCATAAGCTTGCAATCAGACCAACTCGCCACCGGCTCATTTCTTCAAATCGAGATCATGAGGTCTTATTCAAGGGTTATAATGGGGCATACGGTTGTAACATTAGGTAGGAAAGGGGATTTTATTGGGCTAAGGAGTGGCAAGAATTAACTCTACCATAACTTGGCGTATTTATTTAAAATTTATGATCATCAATATTTTTCTTTGCTTTTCTTTTTCTATTGCATGATATTAGACTAAGTCTAATTTGCTTTGTCATTTGCAATTTATTTATGTTGAAAGAATCTCAACATTTTTTTTTTGAATCGGTTTATAACATACCGATTAGCATGGATTGATGATCATAAGTTTAATACCTTTGATAGAATTTATCCTTGCACACTTGGGTTTGAATTTTTTGGTCTTTTTATAAGGCTAGGAATAATATGGAGGGCTTCAAAGAAAAATTAGGCTTATAGGCTCAAATTGGTTAATCCTAAAGGGAGAATGTTTTTGGGTTTGGATTTCAAAAGAAGGCCAAAAATTTGGGTTTTTCTAAGTGCCTCGATCATATGCTCGATTTTGGGAATATGGCATGGTCTTGAATCGGTCCCAATTGCAAGTTCTAGTTTCCTTTAATCAAAATGATTCACACATCAAAGAAAAGAATGAGTAAAAGTGACTCATGGCTCAAATCTCACAAGGTTGGGTTGATTCATGTCATACAACATTCGCAAATTTAATCAGAGCTTAGTTCTAACAATTTATTCAATCGAAATCTCTAACATGCAGATTTATTGCCCAATAAGCTGATCGCATCATTAAATTTTTATAGCTCAAAACCTTAGGAATTCATTTCATGCATGTCTCAATTATATTATCCCAATTTAAAAGTTTGAAAATTTAATCACAAGCCTAAATTCAACATGTGAATTTAGAGCAAGTTTATGCATATTTTTGCTGGTTATTTAATTGAAAGCAGTAAAGAAGCACTGCTGACATACTAGGTATGTCAACAGCATATTTTTGGTCTGACACTCACTTATTCATCTTGGACTGTACAGACATCTTTTTTTTTTTCCAAAAGGAAAGCAATAAAGAATTGTTCAGTTGTCTCATAAGCTGAGTTCCAATTTAGGGAAAGCAAATAAATTACATCCGAGGCAAGAGATTCTCGTGCAGTTGGTACAAACCTGCACACACAAAAGGAGGAATCCCTTGCAGATTACTACTACTAAAACGGAAATGAAACAAAGCAAGGCACAGTAAACTAGGATTCTTCCTTCTTTCTTCAGAACAGAAATCTGGCCCAGTGGATGTAGCTGGTCAACTCACACCGCAGACACCAGCCATTATGGTTCCTCATGGGCTCGTGCCTCCTTGGGCAGTAGACTCTGTCTCCTTGATCAGCCCATAGGTATGGAGTGTCTGGATTGTCTGTCATCCAAGCTAGGACGTTGGTGGACGTATATTGAAGGACTGATCGGTCTGTCACCATCCTGTCGATCATTCTGATCCCTTGCTCAACTTGGCCTTCATCCGTCTTACTCATAAGCATCAATCCGCGGGTGAAGATTGACGCCTTATGGTTGTCCTCAAGTCCTGGGCGCAGCAGTTCACAAGCGTGCTCCTCATTCCCTTCTGCAAATGCCATAAGTGCTGGAATGATCTGGAGATTGAAGTTTCCTGCCGCTGTGCATGTTCGCAGGAATCTCTCCTTCTGCCAACGGATCCTTTCTTGCCATCTCTTCACAGTGGAGGAGTCAACCTCGCATCGCTTGTACACGATGGCAAGGTTCCCAGCATCCCTGAGCTTCTTGCATATCCGTTGTGCGGCAAACACCTCCCTGATTTCATCCTCTCCTATCCGGGAGAGAATTTCACCAAGGAGTTCGAGTGGCAAGTCCAGCAGCTGGGTTCCTTCAGGTGCAGGATCTGGGATAGGAGGATTACCCCTGAGAAGATAAGAAGTGATGAATCCGAATTTTTATAAAATTTTTAGAAATTTTTCAAGTTCAGAAACCAACATCCTCACATTTAGAGCTTTGCTCTAGATGTGAGGTTATTAGATTTCCAACTCGAAAGCACAGGTAAACACTATTTGGTTTTAAATGGGCTAAGGAGCCCAAAATAAAATAAAATTGGCCATTGGGCCTAAAATCTTTTTAATGGGCCATTGGGCCCAAAAGTTTTTCAATTTTATTAAAAAAGTCCGAGACACTTGTTGGAAGTGGAATGGGATGGACAGATGGAAATGGAATGCTCGAATATTGGAATGTGCAATGGAGAAGTGGCGGAACGGATCTGCTATTTCTGGATAGCTTGGACTGTTTGGACAGTTAAAGCATCCAAAAATTTGCAAACACTGTTTTTAATTTTAAAATGGTTGACTTATTTTATTTAATAAAAGTGGGATGTGAGTGGTCCCATTTTTTATTTTGAAAAGGATAGCAGTTGGGTGACAAAAATACTGCTATCTTACTCACACTAGTGTTCCATTGGGAACAAAAACTTCAAGTCAAACATTAAACAAAATAATTCTTTTTGTCTCTTTCCAAAGGGTTGCTTTATTAAAAGTGGAAGCTCCTCATTGGGTGTTTGTACTATGTTTCCATAAACAAACAAACATTTATTCCCATGAGATTTCTAACATGAGAATAAATGCGCCCAAAAAGATCTTACCTCTTTTATTACACCAATACAACACTGTAGAGGTCACATCAAGATCAATTAAATCAATAACATCAAGATATTCAAAACAATATCCAAATGTTCATCAGTTTGTTCTTTTCCAGTTTTATCTTCAAAATCTGTAAACCATTACCAGTTTTAATGCCATTAGCAGTTTCAAAATGAGGTCTCAACGTTTTACAATGGTGCTCATAACCGAGAGCACTCAAAAACCTCCAAAGATCTAAAGTTAAACGTGCACACTAACCACATCACACCAAGAACACAACAAAAATGAAAATAAAGCAAGGGATCCGAATGGGTGCCATGAACACGGTGAGAAAGGGGTTTACCCTACCCTCCTTGGCTCGGGTTGGGGCATGGGTCCAAGGTTTGGGAGGAGTCCGTAGAATCGATCCATGGTTTCCCCTTAGAAAAAGAGTGATAATGTTGCGAAGAACACGTGGTGTTCGTTCAGACGAAAGGAAAATGGGGGAAAGAAGATGAAGAAACAGAAGTGACAAGTGAAAGTGAAGAGAGAGTGCGAAGAACTGGAGGGGGTGGGGGGGGGGTATAAATACTGGAGAATTTGTCGCGGAATCCGAGACTTTGTCGCGGAACAAGGTTCCACGACAAGGCATAGCGACATCAGAGAGGTCGCGGAGCCGAGGGTTGGTCGCGGAGCAATGCTCCGCGACAAGGCTATCGCGACAAAGTTCAGTATGGAGACAAAGTCAACGCGGGTTGTGTCGCGGAGCAGGGCTTGGTCGCGGAGTCATGCTCCGCGACAAAGTGCACCGCGACAATCAACAGAGGAAGGTTAAGAACAAAAGAGGGTTTGTCGCGGAACAGGGCCTGGTCGCGATGCATGACATCGCGACAAAGGACCTTCCGCGACAAAGAATTTTGAATTTTCAAATTTTCTTGGACTGGGCCCGAGTGTGATGTTGGGCCTGAGTCCATTTTATTTGATTTGGGCTGAATAAATTCAGTCCAAATAAATTCAAAAGTGCTGGGCTGAGAATTAAATGATACACTTGCATAAAATTAGGTTGGGTCAGTTCCATTTATCTGTGAATTTTATTCCGGGTATTGAATTTCTTCAAATTCCGAAAGCGTTTTCTCAGACTTATGGAACTAATCCAACCAAGAACCTGGTTTTTCCATGTTACTCTTTTCTGCTCCTTCTTTTTGATGGTTCCGAACTTCTGCAAGGCAGATAATTGAAATGCATTAGATTTTCTCCAAATATCAACATCCTCACATTTAGAGTCTTAGTACTCTAAATGTTCAATTGATCTTTGGGTACTTTCTTGTCGTGAAACAAGTGCTATATATATATAAAATGAAATTTTTGTGTTTTTTAATGTTGTTTCTTATTGAGTGTAAGCCGGGTCTGCCACTGCTTGGCTTTCTTTCTCCGGATCGAACTGTCCGAGGTACTCTTTTAATCGCTGTCCATTCACCACTATATCGCCCCTATCAGTTCGGATCCTGACAGCTCCATTTTTGAACACCTCTAGTACTTCATGTGGTCCTTCCCATCTAGATTTGAGCTTTCCGGGGAACAGCTTCAACCTAGTATTGAACAATAATACATGTTGACCAACATAAAAATACTTAGATTTAATCCGGCGATCGTGCAACTTCTGGGTCCGCTCCTTGTAAATTCGAGAGCTTTCATAAGCTTGCGCTCGTATTTCCTCAATTTCATTGAGGTCCAACTTACGTTTGCTCTGAGCAACTTTCGGATCGAAGTTAAGCGTTTTAACGGCCCAGTAAGCTTTATGCTCTAGCTCTACAGGCAAATGACAGGCTTTTCCGAAGACCAGCCTGTATGGAGACATCCCGATGGGAGTCTTATATGCTGTGCGGTATGCCCATAGAGCATCATTGAGCTTACGTGCCCAATCCTTACGGGTTATCCCGACAGTGGCTTCGAGTATGTGTTTGATTTCGCGGTTGGATACTTCGACTTGACCACTAGTCTGAGGATGGTAAGGCGTGCCTATCTTATGGAGGATCCCATTTTTACTCATTAAAGTTTCAAAACCTTTATTAATAAAGTGTGTTCCTCCATCAGATATCACCACCCTAGGTACGCCAAATCGACTGAAAATGTTGTTCTTGAGGAACATGATGACTTGGCTACCATCATTGGTCGGTAATGCGACAGCCTCAACCCATTTGGACACGTAATCGACAGCTACCAAGATATAGTAGTTTCCACCAGATGGTGGAAACGGTCCCATGAAGTCAATGCCCCATACATCAAAGATCTCAAGTGTGAGAATCCCCTTTTGGGGCATCTCATCCCTCTTGGAGATGTTTCCTAATCTTTGGCATCTGTCACAGCCCTTCACAAATGTCCTGCAATCCTCATAGATGTGAGGCCAATAAAATCCACATTCGAGGACCTTGTGGGCCGTTCGAGCGGGACCATGGTGACCTCCATATTCTGATTCATGGCATTTTCTGACAATTTGATAGGCTTCATGCTCGGTCACACATCGCCTGATTATTGAATCGGCGCAGTGTTTGAAGAGATAAGGTTCTTCCCAGAAGTAACTTAATACATCTCGTTTTAACTTATTCCTCTGATGATAGTTCGAAAACTGTGGGGTTATTCCGCACGCCAAGAAGTTAGCGATGTCGGAAAACCATGGACAAGCTTGATTATGCAGATGCAACGCGAACAACTGTTCGTCCGGAAACTCTTCATTGACGGCTTTTTCCTTTTTATCATTATCTAATCGAGATAAGTGGTCAGCAGCACCATTATCTCGACCTCGCCTATCTTTTATTATGATGTCGAATTCTTGCAACAGAAGTACCCACCTGATTAATCGAGGTTTTGCATCTTGTTTGCTAAACAAGTATCTCAATGCCGTATGATCGGTGTATACTATGGTCTTCGTACCTATCAGATACTGTCTGAACTTGTCAAACGCGAAGACTACAGCATACATCTCTTTCTCCGTTGTGGTGTAGTTAATTTGGGCTTCATTCAGGGCGTGACTTGCATAATGAATTACGCAATGTCTCCCATCCTTATGCTGTCCAAGAACTGCGCCTACGGCGAGACCACTAGCATCGCACATTACCTCGAAAGGTAGTGACCAATCGGGTGGTTGCACTATCAGTGCAGAAACCAACATCTTCTTGAGCGTGTCAAAGGCTTGGACACACGCTTCATTTATTAAGAAAGGATTTTCTTTACAAAGCAGATTAGTGAGCGGCTTGGCAATTTTAGAGAAATCCTTAATGAATCGCCGGTAAAAACCGGCATGCCCTAAGAAGCTCCTAACTGATTTGATCGAGTTGGGGAGAGGGAGATTGGAAATGATGGAAACTTTGGCTGGATCGACTTCAATGCCTGCACGAGAAATGCGATGACCTAACACTATGCCCTCAGTGACCATAAAATGGCACTTTTCCCAATTTAAAACCAAGTTAGTGTCCTCACACCTCTTTAAAATCTTAGCAAGATTGGTCAAACAATCTTCGAACGTATCTCCATACACAGAGAAGTCATCCATGAAGACTTCAATGCATTTTTCGATAAATTCAGAGAAAATAGACATCATGCATCTTTGAAAAGTAGCAGGTGCATTGCACAAACCAAAAGGCATCCGTCGATAGGCAAAAGTGCCGTACGGGCAAGTAAAAGTGGTTTTATCATGGTCTTCACTAGAAATAACAATCTGATTATAACCAGAATAACCATCCAAAAAGCAATAAAACTCTCTCCCTGCCAACCTCTCAAGCATCTGATCAATGAATGGCAATGGAAAATGGTCCTTGCGTGTGGCCTCGTTCAGCTTCCGGTAGTCGATACAAACTCTCCATCCGGTAACTGGCCTGGTTGCAACCTCTTCTCCTTGCTCATTCTTGGTTATGCACATCCCTCCTCGTTTGGGTACGACCTGCACTGGGCTAACCCATTTGCTATCAGAGATAGGATAGATTATACCAGCATCTAAGAGCTTGATAACTTCTTTCCTTACCACTTCTTGCATAAGGGGATTCAATCGCCTCTGAGGTTGACGGGAGGGTTTAAACTCTTCTTCCATTAGAATCCTGTTCATGCAAATAGAATGGCTTATTCCTTTTATATCAGAAATGGTCCAACCTATTGCATGTACATGTTTCTTAAGAATGACCACCAGAGCATTTTATTGCTCTTGGGAGAGCTTAGCCGAAACAATCACAGGTAACTTTTTATGTTCCGTGAGAAACGCATACTTGAGATGGTCGGGTAATGTTTTAAGTTCAAGCTCTGGTGGACATTCAACGGAAGGGAGTAGTTTGCGAGAAATGGGTAGTGGGAGAACAGATTTACCTTCGGGATCCTGCATCAGTACAGGATCCTCTTCTTCCTCTTGGTTGGCGTCATCATGGAATTCGATGCCGTCAAACTCCTCCAGATCCCCTGTTTCGCGATCGGCAAAGTGAACGGCTTTGCATCCTTTGTGCTCCACACCAGCAGGCTTCAGTACCTGCTTTGATAGTTCATCCAGCATCATTTCACAATCAAGTTCAGAGTCTGGCTCTTCCCTAACTATTACATTTTCAAATGAAAAACAAGAACTGTCATTCGGAAATTTTTGCAATTTCTCCATATCAAAGATGATCTCCTCGCCATCAACCCTTAAGGTGACTTTTCCGGATTTGGCGTCAATCAGTGCACCACCAGTGGCTAGAAATGGGCGTCCAAGGATAAGCGGCATTTCAGAATCCTCTTCAATGTCGAGGATGATGAAGTCGACCGGGAAAAGAACCTGCCCGGTTTTGACCACAACATCCTTAAGGATTCCTACGGGCTGAGTGATTGATCTGTCTGCGAGCTGCAGTCTCATCTTGATCGGTTGAATTTCTCCAAGCTTAAGGCGAATAGCCATAGCTAGTGGCATCACATTGATGCTTGATCCTAAATCACAAAGCCCCATACTCACTTTGGCCTTTCCGAATTGTACTGGAAGTGTGCAACATCCGGGGTCCTCTTTCTTTTCAGGCATTCTCCTCTGAACGATGGCACTGCATGTGCTGTTGAGAATAATTACCTCTTCCTGCTCAACCTGCCTTTTTCCTGAAATCAATTCTTTCAAGAACTTAGCATAGATGGGCATTTCGGAAATCATTTCTGTGAGAGGAATGGTTATCTCTACAAACTTTAATCGTTGCAGAAATTTCTTGAATTTAAGATCATGTTCTTTATTTTTAAGACGCGCAGGATAAGGAATCCTGGGCATGTACTTGTTATTAGTAATTTTTGGTGGTGAAGGGAAGGAAGTTGTACCTTCACCTGTACCCTTATCTGTTTCATCCGTTTCAGGCGCAGCTTCAGTCTGCAATTCGGCTGTCTCTTTTTCCGCTTCGTTCTCATTATCAGCTTCCTTACCAGCATTGCCAGCATTGTCATCTTCTTCACATTCCGCTCCAGTATCTGCCCCCTTTGGTCCAGTTAGTACTCTTCCAGATTTCAAGGTTATTGCCTTGCATTGCGGGTTCTTTTCCGCAGTGCTTGGCAATGTACCTTTGTCCCTTTTCTGCATCTCATTAGCCATCTGTGTAACTTGGGTCTCCACATTTCTGATGGAGGCCTGCAGTTGATTGTTGATCTCTTTCTGACTAGTGATGAAATCAGTCATCAAATTCTCAAGCCTTGAAGGAGGCTTTTGATTCTGATTCTGATTTTGATTCTGATTCCACTGGCCTTGGTTTGGGACAAACTGAGGCTGGAAACTCTGATTGGGCTGAAAGTTCTGGAAGCTCTGATTGGGCTGCTGGAAATTCTGAGGCGGCCTTTGCTGGATTTGAGGTTGGAAACATGGGTTCTGAAAATGTTGGCCCCTGTTCTGAACGAATCCCTGATTCTGCTGAGGGTTGAACTGTTGTTGCTGTGGCTTGTTCAAGAGATGTGAATTCAAGGCGTTGTTGTTTGAGTAAGACAAATTCGGGTGTCTATTTGGAAAAGCCCCTGCATAGTTACAGCTCTCAGCTGTGATTTGCTCGCATGTGTCAGTTGCATGAGCACCTTGACACAGACCACAGATCACATCAGTTTGCTGTCCCTGAGCAGAACTTCCAACTCCTTGATTTACAGACAATGCTGCCACTTGCTCTTGAAGTTTTTCAATGTCTGACTTCTCTATTGTACCTACAGCACATAAACCACGAGGGGGAGTGAGATTACCATCATCAGTCAGAACAGAACGGTTGACACTCATGGCTTCAATCTTTGCCCAGGCTTGGTCCATCGGTATGTAAAGCAAATGTTGACCACCAGCAGCATCAAGCATGGATTTCCATGCTGGGGTCAGACCACTGTAGAACTTTCTCAGTCTCTCCCAGTCATGGAAACCATGTTGAGGACACTTTCTGAGCAGGTTGAAGAATCTTTCCTTTGCATCATACAAGGACTCGTCTGGTTTCATTTTGAATTCCGCAATTTTGGAGCGGCATTCATCCACCTTGGACTCCGGGAAGTATTTTGCTAAGAAGTTTCTGATCACATCTTCCCATGTAGACTTCTGATTTACGGGCAGTGACTTGTACCATGTTCGTGCTCCGCTTGTCAGAGAGAAGGGAAATAGCCTTAGTCAAATAGTGTTTGCAGATACATCACGATTCTTGATCGTGTCACACAATTCTAGGAAGGTTTGCAGGTGATCATGGGGGTCTTCATGGCTTGCTCCGGCAAACTGGTTGCTCTGGACTAGATTGATTAGGGCCGGTTTCAATTCGAAGTTCCTAGCCAAGAATGGAGCTTGTCCAGGAATATTCAGATATGGCTCTAAAATCGGCTGCATGTAATCAGCAGCAGCTGCTGCTTGATGATTGTTCTCAGGCCCGCCTTGGTACTGCTGTGGGTAGTAGTTCTGAGGCATGAAATAGTTCCTCGGATCATTGAAATCATTTGGATTCAGGGGATTCTGATGGGGGTTATGGTATTGCTGATTCTGCTGGTTTTGGAAATTTTGCTGATTTGGTTGGTTCTGGTTGTTTGGTGGGTTTTGATGATTCGGATTGGGAGGGGGTGCCTCGAAGTGCTGCTGCTCCATGTTTGGTGGGTTCCCACCTCCTTGTATGATCTGGGGAGGGGGGTCATCCAAATCATCGTTATCAGCATCTTCGGGGTCTTCCTAAATGTTGTGAAGTGGGGGATTGGGTTGAATGATTGGTGGGATGTCCGGGTTTGCCATCTCGGAAATATCGCTGCTGGTGCTTGGCGAAAGTAATGCCTGTCGTTCCCGTTTCCTTCTTCGTTTAGTCTCTGCCCTAAGACGTCGAGCTGTCTTTTCTATCTCCGAATTAAACGGGATCTCGGCTGGCGTCTGCTTCCTCCTTTGCATAGAACAACGGCTTCAATGATGACAGTACCTGTACAATCCCCAGGTTAGAATTGGTTCTGAAGGTGAATATTTATAATTATATGTATAGGCTATTCTAGGAGCAATGAGGAATGTATTTCTCTTAGTAAAACGGCGCTGCATCCTCCCCGGCAACGGCGCCATGAAACTTTTGACAATTTCCCACACGAGCATTTTCTTAAATATACCAGGTTAGATTTATTAAATGAAAAGAGTTATGATTCACGGGAAGGGGTTTAGGGATATATCAAGATTATTAGTCTTTTTATTACTCAGGTGTGGTGCTTTAATTTCAAATGGCT
>JAOANR010000006.1:25625452-25729897 GCA_030278955.1 Hygrophila difformis | reverse complement strand
GATCGCACCATTTAAGTCGTACAAAATATACTTCACCAGTTAGAATACTAGCACTCCAATATCGTACCATTTACTACTATTCAACATCACCAATGCTACACATTCACCAAACTATTACCTAAGATTCGACACTGAAGAAATGCAATATATTACAGTAGACAAGTTTAACAATCTCACTAAAGAATTCAAAATTGGTGCCCCATCACACTTATCATAATTTCAAAAATCTAATACCAACATAAAATCATATGAGCAAATAATTAAGACACGAATTAAAATTAATAGGCAGATTCAACAATTCATGCATACAATCCAACAAATACTCTAACGGTTATATCATATACCACAATAGCATAGACATTTAAAAATTAACCAACTTGGCAAACATGAAGCACAAATTTAAATCCAAACAAAGCATCACAAATGCAAGTAATTGGAATTTCCCAAAATGTGCACTTACCCGGACTGGGTCATGGCCGGCGGGGGCCGGAATTTCGGGCGGGTGGCGGCGACGGTGCCGGCGGGACATTTTCCGGCAGGCCTTCGAAGAACGCAGCATCCAAAGGCACCAATTCCATTACGCTTGAAACGGCTCCCACATTCGCATCCTCCATTTTCGCAAGAGTTTCAAGAAAATGGCCGGAGAAAGGGTGAACGGAGAGAGGTTGTAATCAAAAACGAAAGGCAAAGCTTGGTCCGCGGAGAGGCGACGCTTGGTCCGCCTTCAATGGCGCTGCAAAAATGGGGGAGAAAGAAGAGAAGAATTGTGGGCGGGAATGGGAAAGAGAAAGGGAAAGTGGGGAGAACTGTATCCGTACAGTTTCTTCTACCAGCCACGATTTGGTCCGGCCATTTAACACTTGGTCCGGACTTTAAATGGCTTAGACCGTTTATTTAAATGTCCGAGTAAAGCACATACGCGGCGGTTGGAATGCTTGGTCCGCGCATTTCACTTGGTCCGCCCCTTTAACTCCTTGGTCCGTTCCCTTGGTCCGTTTATTTTTTTCCTCCAATTTCCTTACCCGTTACTTCAAACTTGGTCCGCACATTTCTCTTGGTCCGCCCCTTTAACTACTTGGTCCGTTCCCTTGGTCCGTTTCTTTTTTTCCTCCAAAAAATTTTCATTGCTTTGTCCGCGTATTTCCCCCTTTTTTATATTTTTTTGGAATATTAACTTCCAAAATTATTATTAAATAACTGTTAAATTTGCACTTTTACAATAATAATTATGGCTTATGGGTAATTAATTAATATTTCTTTGCAAATATAATAAGTTCTATTTCAGGTTTGTATAATAATAAATTATAAATTAAATTATATTAATTTACTAATTTATTCTATTAATTTATTAATTTGATAAAAAATTAAATATTAATTATATATAATTTATTCTCTTAATTTATTATAATAATTTAAATTATAATAATTTATTGCTGCATTCTATTAATTTATTAATTTATTATAATAATTTATTCTATATATAAGTATTTATTCGCCGTTATTAATACTTCCTGTAGGTATTATCGAAATACAACATTTGGACATGGGCGGCATTGGTAATAACAACACTCAGAAGCACCATCACTACATCATGATGAATGTTTTGATGGTGGCATACCACCAATCTCTCCGGCCAGTTATTTTAAGGCGGAAGAGTTGAACGTTGGGCATGCACGAAGCACAATGCTACAAGCTCAAGGCTTGAAGCATCAGCTACGTGAGAATGAGAAAATTCTGCAGTCTTCTGCCGTATGCAACTTCAGGTTAAATTTAAAAAGCTATTTACATTTAAATCACAAAAGACGTTATTGTTGTGGTTATTTTATTATTTTTATTACGTTTATTATTGTTATTATTATTGCAACTATTATTCACACTGTTGGCATTCTTATATATCTCAATGTTTAACTGTAGGTCGGTATGTTGAAGGTCATCGTTCCTTTCTGTTTGTGACGTTTCGAATTTGCAGATCCCATCAACGACTCAAACAAACGGACTGGGATGGAGGAAATATGAAAGTCGACAGTTTCCCCGTGGAAGGTCCGGAATGTTATTTTTATTATTTTTAGTATTATTACAGATGGTATCGTTCGCTTGTTGATACACTTATGCTTTTACTTATAATATTATTTAATTTATTATGATTAATACACTTATTATTACTATTAATAATATTTGTATTATTATAAATATATACTTAATAAATAACTGGGGAATTACTAATATTGCTTATAAATGCAAGTCGGAACATAATGAAGCATGGTGTCCAACCATACAACGAGGTTGATTATCTTTATTATTATTATTATTATCATTATTATTGTTCTTATTGTATTATTATTATTATTATTATTATTATTATTATTATTATTATTATTATTATTATTATTATTATTATTATTATTATTATTATCTTTTTGTATTATTATTATTATTATTATTATTATTCATTATTATTATTGTTATTATTAATATTATTATTATCCAGCTGCAGCTGTAGGTTAATTTCCAACTTGATGGGGAATGAGAGAAATCGGCAAAGGTAATTCAATTTCTTTATTTATTGATTGATTGATTTATTTATTTATTTATTTATTTATTATTATTATTATTATTATTATTATTATTATTATTATTATTATTATTATTATTATTATTATTATTATTAACTCTGGTTTGCTTGTGTAAGTGTAGGCTCATTATTATTCATGCCTATTTCTTGGGAATGAGAATATGTTAAGTTTACGTGATCAACCGCTACCGTTAATTTTCGATTAGAATAAGACTTCGGAAGCAACTATAAATGAAGTACTGTTTGAAGCATCTTCTACGTGAGAATAAAAAGATTCGACATCTTATAACAGAAGCTGCGCTGCACAACAGGTTCTTTAAATGTGTTTTATTTTTTGAATCATTCGTCAATATGTGGGGGGAATATGAGGATTCGGCAATGTATTCTTTCATTATATTGCATTTAGGACAGAGACTTATTCGCTGGATATGCTGTGAAGAAGGCTTATTATATATGTTCCATTTCCAAAATGTAATCAATGATGGGGCTTTTATACAATGCAATGCATTATAACGGATCCGTAAGCTGGTTTCAAAATTGGAATAATAAGTGTTTTTTTTATTTACTATTATAATAATAATTTTGTAATATAATTTATTTAATTGTACTAATCAATTTACAAAGCAATAATATTCACTACTAAATTAAAAATTGAATAAAATAAGGAAACAAAAGAAAAGATAGAGAAAAGAAAAGAAGAGAAAAGGGAAAAAAGAAAATGAAAGAAAAAAAATAAACAAGAAGAAAATGAAGAAAACATAAAAATAAGGAAAAAAAGAAAAGAAGAAAAAAGAAAAAAATTTGCGAAAAAAACAAAAGGAAAAGAAAGAGAAAAAATGAAAAGAAAGGAAAAAAATGAAAGAAAAGGAAAAATAAGGAAAAAAGAAAATGAAAGAAAAAATAAAAAAAAAGAAAAATTAACAAGAAGAAAATGAAGAAAATAAAAAAATAAAAGAAGAAAAAAGAAAAAAATTACAAGAAAAAGCAAAAGATAAATGAAAATAAAATGATAAAAAAAAGCAAAAAAAAGAAAAAAGGATAAAAAAATGAAAAGAAAGGAAAAAATTAAAAAAAAATAAGGGAAAGGAAAAATAAGGGAAAAAATTAAAAGAAAGAAAAATTAAAATAAACAAAAATTAAAAGAAAGAAAAAATTAAAATAAACAAAAGATAAAAATAAAGAAAAAAAAGAAAAAAAAAAGAAAAGGAAAAAAAAAGGAAAAACTGAAAAAAAAAACAGAAAAACCCTAAACCCTAGCTTGGTCCGCATAAACCCTAAACCCTAACTTGGTCCGCTTATATTATTGTGCGGACCAAGTGGGTAGTCCGGACGAAGTCCTTCACTCTAATCATGTTTAGTAATTAAAGCCTTGGTCCGGTCTTTTTGTTTGGTCCGGGCCGAGTCAAGCGTCCGGTCCAAGGCTTTTTGGTCTTTTCGGTTAAAAAACTGACTTCCATAAAGCGGCGGGTAAAAAAGTTATATGGTACATCTGACAGGTCAACAGAGGGTATTTCGTGATAAAAGAAAGGGTCAAAAAGAAGAATAAAACAAAATAAAAAATTGCATGTGTGACGGACAGAAAAGGAATCAAAATAGAATTTTGCATTCAAAAGGTACGAGCTTGCTTGAATATTTTCCTTTGAAATACAAGATTAGGAATAAATAATTTCAGTTTGAAGTATTAAATACTTAGGAAAGAAAAAAAAAATGCATGAAATATAAGATAGAATAACTGAATGAGTCAATAATGTATAGTAGAAGTGGCAATTTAGAAAATTGAGCAGTGCAGGCAATTATTATTAGGTGCATTATTATAATTAACAACTCATTAAGTAATCTTTTTTTTTTTAAACCGAATATTACACAATGCTTGAACTCGAAATCTTGCTTAAACGACTAAAGTCTCAATCCACTCACGTCAACTGCTATCGGTAACTCATTAAGTAATCTATTAAATATGGGGTACGCATACTTTGAAATACTTGAAAGAAACTTGGGCTTAGATTCCATGTTCAATCACGGGCTCCACCCATGATGGTGATAACCAACAAGCTGCGATCAACGTATCCCCTCCAATTTTATTTATTTTATTTATTTTTTTTGCAGACTAAAAAAGTGGTGATGGAAGTTTATTCCATAAAATTTACAATAAAGAGTCGGGAGGAATCGAATCCCCAAATCCCAACCTATAGATTAAAAATCGGAAAACTTAACCATTAGACAAAATCTTCATTCCCTTATTTATTTATCTTAAAATGACAACGTGAAAACCCTGAATTAGATTGATTAAATTAATCAATTTATAATTAATCCTATAGTTAAATTTAATGTGAATAATTTCGTCCCACCCTTTGAGCTTAGATTATAGTCCCATCAATTTAGAATTATAATCGAGCCCATATGCAATCATGGCCCTTCTCAAAATAATCATGAGATTGGGATTAAATTGAATAAATCTTATTTATTCAACCTCTGCAATTTGCATCTTAGTTTTCTTTTATAGTAAGGAAAGTATTGCACCTATTTCTGGATTCAGAGAATAGTAATTTAAATGCCACATTTTCTTTAGCAGACCAAATCCATATATAAATAAAATAAAAAGTTCAATAATGAATTATTACTTGCAATATAGAAACTAGTCATCTCTAAACCGCGATTTTAGACAGGAGTTTGAATTAATTATTGGAGACGCAAGTAGTTGTCATTCAAAATAGGCATCATACACATCCACCAATTAATCAAAATCCCACCCAATCCCATCACCAAATTAAACCAACCCCTCAATCTACTATCAATAATGGTACAAATAGCAATTAAGTAAGGGCCAACAATTCCAAAGAGAAAGCTACAAAGGGCCAAATTCAATATTAGCCACAACCACAAGGACCATTAACAAATCCACCAGATAATGACATACCAACCAAAACAGTTTGTTACAATGTCCAAAAGGGAATATGAAAATGCAAGCAAACTTTGCCTTTCTGATACTATAAGTCCCCTTCCAAACACACTTTCTTTTTCTTTCCTCCTTTTCTCCTCCTTCCTTTGCACTTTGCTTTTGCCTCAAACCTTCCCTCCCTTTCTAATTAAAATTTCAATATCATTGTGGTCACACTTATTATTCTATTCTTGACTTTAGCACCCCACCTTAATGTTTTCCTTGATTTCCTTCTCTGGCCTCCAACCCCTCTTTTCTCCCCCAACCTCCCTTTATGTTTTAGCTTGTGTCATTATTACAACCCTTAGTGTCCACAAGTGTGTGTCATAATTCTTGAATCCTATTCATGCCTTTTGGGGAGGCTTCAATGGAGGTAGCAGATAGCAAGACAACTAAATCAAAGATGGAAGAATATGAAGTAGTGGAGCAGATAGGAAGAGGGGCTTTTGGGGCAGCTTTTCTTGTTCTTCACAAGGCTGAGAAGAAGAGGTGTGTGGCTTTCACATATTTCTTACCTTACTACAATCTCTTGTCTTCTCTTTACATGATCATAAGCCTATTTCAATCCCTTAATATTATTTTTCCAACTACTTGTAAGCCCACTATTGCATTTATGTAGGTATGTAATGAAGAAGATTCGTCTGGCTAAGCAAACAGAGAAGTTCAAGAACACGGCGCACCAGGAGGTCACTGCCCTGAACCCTACTATTCATGTTATGCATTTTCAATTAAAGTTTCTGCAGTTGTGTTAAAATTGTGCTTCAATACTCTTGTTCATTTAGCTTTGTGGATTAAAAGGGCGTTTGACAACTAGGGTAACCTTTTGAATAGTTTTCTTTAATTTCTTCAAATAGTTAAATTTTAGTATTTGGTTTATACTAAACATAGGACACTGAGATACAAAACACTACTTCAAGAAAATTGGTATTATAGCATTGCAAAATTGTTTTAAAGTTTCCTATCTGTTTTTACAATTCTTTGCTACTTTAAGAATAAAGTTAACAATCACGTCAGTTGATTGCCAAACTAACTTCAAGTCTTCTACTATTAAAGAGGACATTATTCTACTTAGGCAGACCCAAGATGCAACTATGCATTTATTTTTTGCGCACAGACAAAATTTAAAAAAAACAGAACCTACAGCAGGTTGGGACCATATTGTGGAATGATTCATGTCATAATGGTAAGGAATTTATGTAAAGAGTTCTACCTACCTCTCTACTAGACTTTCTTTGTCCCTTCATTAAGAATGCACACCTACCCCTGCCACAAAAGGAACAATATTGAGATTAATTGCACAATGAGCAAATTGAATAGTTCAAAAGATGTACTGCTGCAGCCTGCAGAAACATGATTTCAAAATTTAAATTAGGCTCTGAACACTGTTCTTGAGAATGAAAATTAAATTACATTGTAGAAGCATAATCTGTGCTCATTTGGTACAGAAACAAATATGAAAGTTTTATATATATTCAAGTGATAAAATTGCTTACACTGTGCATGTGAAGAGTACCTTAAGGATGGAGACCTTAAAAAAACATTCTTCATGCAGATGGCTCTCATGGAGAAGTTAAACAACCCTTATGTCATCAAGTACAAGGATGGATGGGTAGAAAAGGTAAAATAACATGAAACCTTTCAATCCCTGGACTTCCCACAACCAATTTTTTTTCCTTATGCTATATTTGTCACGTTGTGGAAATAAATGAAAACCAAATAAAGGATGCCTAAGTGGTTGACCAATTCGTGCGCTCAAGTATGTGTTCTGATGAATCAGGATTCACATATGTGTATCGTTACAAGTTTCTGTGAAGGCGGAGACATGTAAGTTCAGCTAGCTTAGCAATTTTCAAAAGTAGGGATTATTAAATTTACTAGGTATATAACTTCTGAATCGTTCCTTTGATATCTTATGTTGGAATACATTTGTGATCTCTCTCAGAGCAGAGATGATAAAAAGAGCAAGAGGAATACATTTCCCAGAAAAGGTACAAAGTACATACATATAGAGCACTATTAAGATTTTAATTCCAGCATTAATACCTGAGATGTTTCTCTCCACTCTTCAGATGATATGCAGATGGCTAACGCAGCTGCTTTTAGCTTTGGATTACCTGCACACAAACCGCATCCTTCATAGGGATCTCAAGGTACACTAATCATTCAATGAAATTATACCAACAGTTATACCTTAATTCTCGCATTAAATTACTGTCTGTGTTCCAGTGTTCAAACATTTTCCTCACAAAAGACGACAATGTCAGACTTGGTAAGATTACAGTCTGTACGTTGTTTTTAACATCTGGTGCATAATCTGTTATGTCTTTCTGGGTCTAATACTATATTTACAGGTGATTTTGGACTTGCAAAACTGCTCAACAAGGATGACCTTGCTTCATCTGTAATCATCTTTCGTTTCACTCTTACAATTAGCACTTCACTGTTTTTTGCAATCTGTAGGTGTTTTCAAATTGTGTAATATTTAGATCGTAGGCACTCCAAACTACATGTGTCCAGAGATTCTAGCAGACATACCCTATGGCTACAAATCGGATATATGGTCTTTAGGTAGACATTTAGCAGCTCAAAACTTCATTTGATCCCCAGTGTGATAATCCTGATTCTTAAAAAAATCATGAGATCCAGATATTTTTTTCAGGCTGTTGCATATTTGAAATAGCAGCGCATCAACCGCCATTCAAGGCTACAGTAAGTTAGAGACAAATCTATCATCTAATCAATTTTTTGTCCTTCCCAATAACTGGAAATTTCAGCTTATATCTGCTGCATTTGTACAATGTGATCAAACAGGATATGGCTGGACTTGTCAACAAAGTAAACCGATCCTCTATCTCTCCTCTGCCCACAGTATATTCATCTTCACTGTGAGTACCGTTTGGAATACATAAATACTTTCCATCTTGTGTGCTGATTATGTTTAACGTGATCTTGACATTGTAGGAAGCAACTGATCAAAAGCATGCTTAGGAAAAGCCCACAGCATAGACCAACGGTTAGTTACATGTACAACCTTATCACTTAGGAGAGGACAAAGATCATCACTTAACTTCTTGTGCCAAACGAATATTTTAGGCTGCAGAACTCTTGAGGCATCCACATTTACAACCGTATCTGGCTCAGTGCAGCAACTTGGCTCCAGTTTTTCTTCCTGTGAAATCCGAAACAGAGTCAAAGTGTAATTCACCAAGACTTCAGAATTTTGAAAAGCACATGAATAATAAGGATTGTAAGATCAATAAGAAAGAGCAGATAAAGGACACACATCATCTTTCAGTGAGGGATAGAGGGGCTAAAGTTCCTAATTCATTCAAAATCACTAACATCAATGCTAAATGTAATCCCACAACAATCAAGCGGGATGACACCAAAAGCAACTGCCCTAAAGGAAAAAGTTTCAGTTCTGTATCCTCTTCCGGATCAAGCACACTGACCGATCAGCATGAAGATACAGAGCAAAAGGAAACTTACCATGGAGTGCAATTTCGAGGTGAACATGCAACCGACAAGATCTTCAACCCAGAAAAGCACCAGGAGACAGAACACCAGACCATATATATCAATTGGCTCCATGAAGATGAGATGCTGGAAGCACCACCTAGAACTGCCTCAGCTAAAGCAGATGATCATTTCTCTATTGAAAGAGCAGGGCAGGAACAAGCTCAGATATCGAATGAGATTCAAATAAAAACTCAAAGGAGCAATGATAGTGGTAAAGTTGAGCCTAAAGTTTTAAGCGAACAGAAAGCACAGGCCATGGAGTCATTACTGGAACTTTGCGCACAACTATTCAAGCGGAAGAGGTTTGAAGAACTTGCTGGCATTCTGAAGCCATTTGGTGAAGAAGCTGCCTCATCAAGAGAAACCGCAATTTGGTTGACAAAAGGGTTGATGAATATGCAAGAAAAAGGCAGAGTAGTCTAACAGCTTTAAGAAACTGCTCATTTCTTGTAGAGTGCATGTTTTTGGCTTTTGGCCCGCTGATATCTGTGGCAACATTAAATTAATAAAATTTGAACTGTGTATACCCATGTTGGTCATCTGATTAAGAAGGTAATTCCATCAAAGAGATCAAATTGAACAAATTAAATATGAAAAAGCAAAATTGGGGCATTATACACATTATTAAGTGACAACGTTTCATTGGTTTGCCAAAGAAATGATGCTCACAAAAACTACCACTGCCAATATTAACAACTTCTAGCATTTACTTACCATAAAAATTGTAGGGTTAAATGATTTTTAGTCTCATAGCCTAAGTGGATGGTGTTTTTGTCCACCCATTTAAGGGGGTAGACAAAAATCATCTCCCATGAGTCACAAAATGAAATTACCTTTGGACCAAATTTGTATGTTTTCCATCTCAACAGAAATTAGACATTTACCGTCTATGATATATACACTAGTGACCTGAGCGCACTATGCCACTCTGGGTTGTCTCAATTTAATTTTTGAGTATCGATTTTTCGTAGACATAGTATGGAATTAGAAAATGTAGAATGAGAGGTTAGGGATTGGCTTCGTGACCAAATTCGGTTGCAAAAAAATAATAATAATAATAATAATAATAAAAGGAAGGAGAAAGAAAGGAAAAAAATTAGAAGAAAAAGAAAGATAATGTCATTTTAGTAATCAGCTTAATGGGTTATTGTAAATCTGGAAAAGAGACAAGGACATTTTGGGTATATATCAAGTGATGGATCTTGAAAGTTTGGTAAGTAAATAATAGTACTTCCTCTGCTTTCTTATTCTTGCTACATTCCAACTTATGCTATTGCTACTGTTCATTGGACTAATTTGAATTCAATTTTTATTATAGTTATACAAGTTAAAATATAGTCAAGTGTGATATTGTTAGATTCATCTCGTCTTGTAGTTTTTAAATATCGAACTTTAGAATTTTTACTTGTACAAAACTTGAGTTATTAATGGTTTAAAATGTGCACTTAACTACGTGCACTGTAAATCCGTAGTACACAAAAAAAAAAAAAAACAGAGTAAGTATAAAATATATAGTATATTTTAAAAACAAGTTCATATGAATCATTTTCTTAATAGAGAAAAAAGGGGCATATTTTCACTCTTAGGCTATCTCCAACCCACATCTCTATTTTACAGTTACATTATCTCTATTTTATAGTTAGATTTACAGTTTTCCACTATCCCTCTCCAACCCACAACTCTAAATTTCCCTCTACAATAGAATATTCCATTTTGATTCCCTTTACTATTCATATATTATTTCATTTATCAATTATATTAATACATATTTTAAATATATATAATATATTTAATTTTTATATTTATATTATTTAATTAAAAATAATAATTAAAAATTATTTAAATATTAAAATGAAAAATATGAACTTAAATTAAGAGAAAGAAGAAAATAATTCAAGAAAAAATAAAAAATATTTTACAAAAGAAAAATAAAAATCAAATCAAATAATAAAGTAAATAAAACATAAAAAGAAAGAGAAAAAACAAAAAAAAAAGAAAAAAAGAAAAAGAAAAGCAATAGCGGGATGAACAGTGCATCGCAATAAATTGCGGTGCACTGTTGGGGAACGCCAAAAATGGCGTTCCCGGCCGCCATTCTTGCGGGCGCGTTGGAGCGCCCGCAATCTTTATTTTCGTGTCCAACGCCATTTATGGCGTTGCGTTGAAGACACTCTTATGCACCCAAAAATTTCACTCTAACAATCCAAAAATGTGACACGGATACATAGTCACATTAATTATATATTATTATATTAACTTTTCATTACGGCCTAAGCATTTGGTTGGAAGAATCTTATATTATTACACATGAGAATATGATTACTAGCAATACAAAATTGTTGGATACATAATATTGATGGGCATATCATTTTTTGACATTTTTAATTCAAATTAAATTATAATAGTACCTTCAAGTTTCAATTGAACTGCTTACCCAAAAAACGTATCAATTGAACTAAATTTATAAGTGTGACATTCTACAATACAATAAAAAAAATATTTAAACAAGAATTTTTTCTTTAAGAAATAGAAATTTATTTTTATATAATTTACTTATTATATAATACTAATATTTTTTTAATTTATCTAAATTATTATCATTTATTTATATGAATACAATTGTACAAATAAATAAAACTTTACATACACAGGGGAAAATATATATTGAAAATAATAAAGTTTGAAAACCAAAATTTGAATATAATTTTTTTTTCCCAAATATGAAGAATGAAAATTGAAACAATAATTCAATATCAAATAAGAATTTCATATGAAATATGGGGTAAGCACTTTTTTTTAATTTTTATATACAGTATAATTTTATATTTTGCAATGGTGTAAAAGATAATTTAGTATTAAAAACTATATAAAGATTATATGTAATCTTAAATTACCTGAGTTTTGTAAAGGAATCTCCCACTTCAAAGCCTAACATTTTCACTAAGGGACAATGCTTTCTTAATAATGTCCAAATCAATGGAACCAACTGGTATCCTGCCAGTTCATCATACTATTTAAGTATATTAGACTAAAGTTTTAAAAACTCCACCAAATGACATATCTTTCAAAGCTCTTCCTTCGTTACAAAGATTGGCCACACATTGAAAAAATTTCTACGACAAAAAAGACCATGAATAATTTCTTCTAACTTTTAAACACAATCAATGCTGAATTTGAATCTACACCTAGACACTATTACACACCATATAATTCAAAATCTCAGCCAAATGCTATGTCTCTCCAAGCCTTCCCTTTTTCCATCAAGTTTGTCCATACTACAAAGTTTCTATGGCAAAAAAGAACACGGACCATAAAGTTCTGTCCCAAGTTCAAATGCAATTAATGTCGAATTTGAATCTACACACCTATAGCACCATAATACACCAAATAATTCACAAATAGCCCACAAATAAAGGGAGAAATCAAGAACCCTTGGGACCTAAGAAGTTCCCTTCCCTGCTAAACAAAGAAAAAAGTAGGTTCCATAAAGCTTCAAAAGGCTGACCTTCCACACATATCCCCAAAAGCAAAGATACCCCTCTGGCAATTCGAACGTTACCCTATCTCTTTCACATGGGACCCTCACCCAACGTTACACTCGACCGTTAACACCCAAATTAACTCGAAAGAAAACAAATTACTAATAGAGAAATTAATAATTCAGCAATTCCTACCCAACGGCTATAAATAAGAACCCTAATCGCCCCCCTTCCAACCCATCTCATTCGGCGCAAAATCCCTCACAAGCAATTGCATACAATCAAAGCCCCCTTTCGCTCAATTCTAGCTGTTAATTTACCACCGATCGCAAAGTTAGCAGCATTTGCAAATGGCTCGTTTGGGAACTTACCAGGCCGCAATCTTCGCCGTTCTCATGGCAGCGCTCTGCGTCCTCTCCGCCGCCCAGGAAATCACCCTGTCGCCGGCTCCGGCGCCCGGACCCGACGCAGGAGCTGGATTCGCGATCAGCCAGCCCAGCGCGTTGATTTGCGTCTCCGTGATTGTGTCGCTGATGGGCGCTTTCCTCCAGTAGAAGGGGAGAATCGGATTGAGCGGTATACGGAGGGCTGCAGATATACGCATACGTATTTTTATACATGAGGTTTATATATACTCCATATTTTGGTACCACTTTGGATTGGTGAGAGTGGATTTTATTATTATTCATGATTTATTTGTTTTATTGTTACTATTATTATTAGTAGATTTTTGGCCCTAACTTTTGGTTAGGGATATGATTATTACTATGATTTACTTTTCATGTTATGGCTGATGTCGTCCGCTGAGGACCTCCATCATCATATGATGTACTTTTGTGCTGAATAAATTATTTCATTTTGTTATAGTAGTATTTAAATGTTGTTAATTTTTGTGGTTTTTGATTGATTTCAGTATATAGTGTCTAGTGAATGTCCTACAATTGGAAAAGATAGAAGGAATAAAACCATCCCCATTGAGAAAGTCCTTAATAGTTTTTCCAACAACAATAACAGTTAGGTTGAATAAAATTATTGTAACACTTAAAAGCATTGTTGTGAGCATTTATTTCCATGTATTTTGTACATATACAATCATAGTCGCATGTTTTATACATATGCAATCATAGTCGCATGTCAATTTGACATTTTAAATGTGTGTACATTACACAATGATTTTATGATTTCACTAATGTAGTAGCAACTAAACTGAATTTAAAATTTAAAATATCAGTTGACGTTAATGTTTTGTAAAGAATCATTTTATATAATTATTTCTTAATGAAAATTTGGATTATTGAATTCATAACTATAGAATTCATAACAATTATTCTTGAAAAAAAAGTACCATATATTTTTGGGCACAAATTGCATCAACACGATCCACGATCTTATTGAAGTGATAAACCACACCTCGTGAGCAAGAGCTTAGCGACTTTATTGCCTTCCCATAAGATATACGATATGGCACAAGCCCAAAGGCCACGATTACACGTTAAAAAGTTTTCAAGTATTCTCCACAAGGGGCCTCACCAACACATGTGCATCAACTCCATGTAATAATAGCCATGTGTCTCATGAGGCGGCGAATAGTTTTCCTAGGAAATAGAAAAGCATCAACTCCATATTTCGTCAAATCTTTTCTCCAACTGCCATCCAAACTACAAATGACGGGCTCAACACGCCCAATAATATAGATACCACGGATCGTGTCATCTTTCTTTTTCTACAAATACCTCTGAAGCACTGCAAATTCCTTTGAAGACATATAGTCCACAAGACATATCCTTCCCCGCCCTTTGAAGAAACTGTGAAAGGCGTAACCTCTCAACTATAGCCAGTTCACTTAGGAATCACCCAAAAACCAAGTTAAACACAAAGTACTGCCGCCCACATTTGGCTCATTCACGTGCACCCAAAGATACAATAATGCCACCACGTACGACTCGATCATCATCCCCACACACACATATATATATATATATACATATATATATTCTAGTCCCCCTTTAATTCAATCAAGGTGTGGCTTGGGACCATCAGCATACATTCTAAATGTCGATGGTAGCATCTGATGTCATTTATTTGGGGTTTGGTGTTGTTGCTCTTGGGCGCTTTGATGGTAGTTGGATCCAAGGACTTCTGCTGGTGACATAACATCACAGTGTTTATATCTTGATGCAAGAACTTTTTGCTACACGAATTTGCATACTTTTTTGTGTTTTGCATATGTCAGATGTTAATTGTTTTTGTAACCTTTCCCGGCCACTACTGTTCATTCACCTTATAGGACATCATAATTCATTCTTCACTGTCCGCCTACTTTTCCATCTCTTATTGTGAGTATTGTTGGCCTGCTATCTAGTATTTTCAAATGTTCGAATTCTTCACCAAAGAGGGTTAATAGGCGTGCGCCACATGGCATCTGAATGGCTCCCTGGCCGGAAAGTTTTGCTTTGTCGTTTGGAGGATCAAATTCGCTGGAAAATAGAAGTTGGTGTGGTGGATGCGGATTGCCAATTTGCCATGTACTTCCGTTTCTTTTTAAGTATAACATTTTATTTTTTTTGGTTTTTCATATTAAATGTTACATTACCATATATAGAATGTCTTTTAAAGATAAAAGACTTTCACTAAAGCACTTTTGTTCATTGCATTAGATCCCGTGTCATTTTTTATGTTACAATTATTTTGAAACAGAGATTATTAAATTATATGAGGGCTAAAGTGCAAATATAACATATTAGAGGGGGCAATCTTGCATCCGATGATTTTTTTATTACAGAGTACTACAAGTAGATGTGGAAATAGGCTTAGGCTTGGACGGTCTAGGTCTGCGTCGATTTTCCAAGGCCCGAGCCTGGCCTGTTGCCTTTGATAGGCCTATATTATAACCCTATGTTATAGGCATAAGTCTGGTCTATTAAATAGCCAGATTTTAAGCCTTTTAAAAGCCTGATTAAACCTATTTCAAAATTAAGTTAAAATTTTTTTATATATGTCCGGATGTAATCATAAGGTTGGAAGACATAAATTTGTGCATTTTGGCAAGTTGTCATCCACAGCTATCTATATACGGGAAAAAACTTATAAATATTTTAAAAACCTATAAAAGATCAAATAAATAATATAATAATAATCTATATATATTAAAGCATTAGTGAACAATCCATCCTAAATTTAATGCGGTGTCTCCATTTCAAATTTCTAATTCTTATACATTTTTGTATTTTTTAATTAATTATTTTTAGATTTTCGCATTTATTTATTTATTCATTTTAGATTTTCATTTTTTGAAATATATGAAATTTTTAATTTATATGGAATTCCCAGAATCGTCACTTTAAAATATATTCGAAAGATTTGAAATTTGAAATTTTGCATTTTTCATTTTATTTATATTATTTTGCAATTTTAAATTTATTAATTTTAGATTTTCGCATTATTTATTTATTCATTAGAGATTTATTTACTTTTAAAAAGATTTGAAAGATAAAATTTGAAATTTTATATTTTTATTTTACCTATTTTAGAATTTATTATTTTGCATTTTTATTTTATTTTATTATTATTTATTTTTTATTTTATTTATTTTAGTTTTTATTGCTGCATTTATTATTTATTTATAGATTTTGAGTTTTTACACCGTAGGATTATTATGACATGAATAAGCATTTTCAGTTTTTGCACCATAGTATTATTAGTTATTAGGATGAGGTTCGGCACTGGCAACTAAGAATTATGTTGCGTTTATATTTCAATATGGTGATCATATTGTAATTTCGGTAATTTTGTGTAGGTTTAGTCTCAATTTTGATTATATTTTTTGGTGTGGTAAATGATGTAATAAAAAATGTACATTGCACATATTTATTTATTCATATTAAATGTATATTTTTTTCGGTGAACATATTAAATGTATATTAATTGTATATGAAATCCCAATTTTTAGTTTTTAGAAGATATTTAATTTCCAATTTATATGGAGTTCCTACAATTTTCAGTTTTTAAGAATTTGAAATTTGAAATTTATATGGAATTCGCAGTGTATATATGGAATTTATATTATTAAAAGATACATTAACGAATATATGGAAAACATTTGTATATATTAATTAATGTATATATAGGCCATGTTTTCACAAAAATATGTCACTTCTCTTAAAAGTAATATACAATTATATATTTACTAAAAGTAATACAATTATATAGTTGCTAATCGTTAAAAAATATTTTTTAAATTATATCATTCTAATTGTATGTAAATATATACTAAATAGAATAGATCTTATTTATATTTTATTATATTTAAAATAATACAAAAGAATTTAATAATTAAGAGAAGTGTGAAAATTCATATTCTATGGATAATTGATTTAGAGTAAATTAGTTATTTTCGTAAAGTATATTATAAATAAAGAATCGGGTGAAAATAGTTATTGGGGTGCGAATAGTCAATCAGTAACTAAAGAATGAAAAAAAAAATTATCTATTGTTTAAGGAATATTTCATTAATATATATATTTTAATAGATTTTCAATTGCCGGAAGAACAAATATAAATCTAGCTTTGTTAGAAATTGAAAGGTTAATTGCTGCAAATTCTATAAATTGGAAAATTCTCTCTGGAATGACGATACTGAATGATGTTTTAATGTCTGAAACAGATAATCTATTGATACTAGAAGAGAAATATTATAATAAGGAATAAATGAAGGCATATCATGCTAAGCTATTACCTTTGTTGATTAATAAGTAGAGAAATGTTTATAATAAAATAATGTATGTAGTTAATAGTGATGAGGGTTGATTCTTTTTTCTTTACGTGGTGGACCTGAGAAGACACTTATCGATAATTTATCTATAAAACATTATGTTTAGCCATTCGGGGGAGAAACGATATTGTGTTGCATGCATCATCCAGTGGAATAGCATCATACTCTTCCAAGAGGTAGGACAACACATTATAAAATTGATATTCCACTAGATTGTGACGGGAATTCTACCTACAAAACTTATCCCAGAAAATTATTTAACCTCTCTTCTCATTGAAACAAAGCTCAAGATTTGGGATGAAAATTCTTGATTGGTAGCATGATTATGAGCCCGTCTGAACTAACCAAATTCCCCATTCGATTTCAGAGCAAAAAAGTCACACTCGCATTTTGTTTTACTATGACTATAAAAAAGTCAATGTCATTTTTTAAAGAAGGTTGGACTCTATCTTCAAAAATAATTTTTTTTACCTATGTTAGTGATATGCTGCAATACCTCGTGTCACTGGAAAGAGGGGACTCGAAGTATTAATATGCAATTAAGATGGATTAACCCAAGATACTACAAGTTGTTTATAATAAAAATTATAATCCCTCCGTCCCACAATAATGTTCCCATTTGACTTTTTGACACTGTTCATTGTTCAACTTTGACTCGATATTATTGTAATTATATATTTGAAAAAAATAGTCGAGTTCGGTCTTGTTAGATTCGTCTAATCATATAGTTTTAGAATATATATTTTACATAATTTCTACTTGTATATATTTTGAGATATTAACAATTTAAAAAGTGCATTGGATTGTGTGTAGAAATGAAATGGGAACATTATTGTGGGACGGAGGGAGTATATGACATAAATTTGCACAATGAATTCTTCATGTAGGTGATGATAATTTGTAAATCTGGTATTGATCTTGAAGATGTACAATTAGACATTTCCAAATGATAAATTTATAAATTCTATGGGAGATCCTATAGCGGCAATTGTTTAGAGTACTTATACACATATAAAATACACCACTTCAAATCCAGATATTTTTAAAGATATTGCTATACTATTCCTTACCAACAAAATTGTTGATACGATCAATGATTAAATCATGGAACGTATGTCTGTAAATGAAAATGTATATATATATATATATCAGTTCTAATAATATTTGTCAAGAGGATGAAAACATAGATAATGCCAATAAATTATTTTCACTATAATATATAAACACAATCAATTGTTCTGGATTACCGAATCATGAAATAACGTTGAATTAGGGTTGCATAATCATGCTTATTAAGAATATAGATCCATCAAATAAATTATGCAATATAAGTAGGTTGACAGTAACTAAGATGATGAACCATATTATTTAGGTTAAACTAATTTTCGAGAAAGCATGAAAGTAAAAAACTCTTGATTGGTAGAATGATTATGAGCCTATCTGATTTAACCAAATTCCTGATTCGATTTCAGATGAGAAAATTTCAACTTGTAGTTTGTTTTGCTATAATTATAAACAAAAGTCAATGTCAATTTTTAAAGAATGTTAGACTTTATCTTCCAAAACCAGTTTTTGCCATGAATAGTTATGTTGCAATATTTCGCGTCACTAGCAAGATGTGGTTCAAAGTATTAATATGCAATTAAGAATGATTAACTCAAGATACCACAAGAAATATCGTTTACAATAAAATTTATATGACAGAAAATTTGCAAAATGAATACTTAATTTAGGAGATGGTAAGGCCGGTATTTATTTTGAAGATCTACAATTAGATATGACATTTCTGGATGATATTCTTATAAACTTTACGGGTGATCCTATAGCGACAATTTTTTAGAGTATATATACAAATATAAACTGCACCACTTCAAATTCAGACATTTTTAAAGATAGTACTATACTAGCCCCTACCAATGAGATTTTCAGGAATGAAATTTTCAATAAATTGTGAGGAAATTTTTCATATTATGAATAATACAAATACATAAATTTTGTATTATTTTAATTTAAATTTCAAATTAAACAAAATATTATTATAATAATTATTTTTATTGATCTGTTAAGCCAAAGAAGCTAAAGAAGACGGTATAATATGATATCTTAGTTAATTTTAAAAATAATAGAATTAATTATCATATACATCATCTTTCGAATAGATATAAAATCATTACACATTCATTACTCAAATATAATTAATGATTATTTTATACAATATAATTATATATCGAGTATGTTTGGATGTTAGCATATTGGGTAGCATATAGCGGATTAGAAGAGCATATTCTCTCACAATTCTCTCTCCGAATCTGCTATCTGCTAGCGGATCCGTTAACTCCCAAACATCTCCATTATATAAAATATATAATTATGCCCGTCGAATCTCGACGGTTAATTACTAATAATAATAATAATAATAATAATAATAATAATAATAATAATCCCACATATTCCTATACAGTAAATATAAATAGACTAATAACAAAGCTAAATAGGCAGGCCGGCCTAGTAGGTCTAATAGGCTTTTTATAAAGTCTGGTCTGAGCCTATTTAGCTAAATATGCTTTCAAAATGACCTAAGCCTAGCCTGTTTATTAAAAAACCCTGGCCTTCGGTAGGCAGACTATAGGCTCCTGTCGGGTAGTGTGGTCTATTCCACCCTAACTACTAATATGAGTATTTTTTATAAGCAAATAGCGTTGATTTGATTCCGTTTCCATGTAGCATTCGGCATCTCTTTCTCACATGATTATTTTATTATTATAGTAAGTAGTAGTATTTGTATTACACAGATTTCTTTCGAAAGACATTCCTTATTTTATCATTAATTCATTACTTTTCCATATTTTACCCTTCAAAATTTTATCCCTGCTTTGATTCCTTTTTCTGTGGAAACTCATTTTCCTCGAATCACCGCGGAAACAAACACACAAGAGATGGATAACAGTGAACAAGAAAGTGGTGGGTTGGGTTTTGAGGGTTGAGTCACACACACACTAAGAAACTGCTGATGCAACAAAATCCCCATTTTCTTTCTTTTCATGACGTTTCTTGCACTGTCTCACTAAACCATCCCTTTCCCTTCTCCTCCCACTCACTCATTCCTTCCCTACTCCTACTCCCTCACAAAATTCTTGTCCTGACATCATCGAAAGACCTCACTTTTCTTGCCGTCTGGTGGAGCTACTGGGTTGTCATTTAAATTATTAAAGGGATTGTTCGGTTTGTTTACTTGTCCCTGGTCGGAGTCGTTTGAATTTCTTTTTGGCTAGCCAGGGGACAGTTAGTTACTCCCAGGTTTTTGGAGAAGTTGAGGGTTGGGGGGAGATGGGATTTATGGATTCCCAGGTTTTAGTTGCTCTTGCGCTCTCACTTGTGGGTGGTTTCAGCACTTCTGTTGGTGAGTGGGGGTTTCCTATATAAGCGTTTTTATTGAGTAATTTCTTCATGGATTGTTGATTGAAAGTTTTAAGGTTGTTTTAAGGTGTTTGTACTATGTGTCGTTCTTTTCTGTGCTTGAGTCCCCTAATGTTTTTGCTTTGCCACTACAAATTTTAATTTGCAAGGAAAATCTGTGGTCTTTTTTATGTTTTGTGGAATGATGGCTTGTAGGAAACTGGAATATATCTGAGGCGACAATTGGATGGTGTTCATGTTTGAAGATTGTTATGTTTACATGCTTGAAAGATTTGTGTTTTTCTATTTTGTGTGATAGAGAAGGTGGGATAGAAATCTTTGGTGTGAATGTATGGTGAGTGAGAAAAACAAATATGCTTTGATGCAGATGTTCTCTTATCGACATTTGCTAAATATGAGAAAGAAATTTGAATAAAATACTTAGGAAACTGTGTAAGGAGAGCTCTTCTTGGTAGAAATCTTATAACATTAAAGAGTAATGGTAGATATTTGAGAAAAAAATCTCCCAAACTTTTATTCAGCCAATTAAAGATTTTCGTATTCTGGAGCTCGAGAGTTATAACATCTTAGTGAATAAGTACTTGAGATGACCTAGAATGAAATCTAATCAAAATTTTAGAGAACAATGTCACAAATATACTTCAGCAACACTCCATGATTCTGGTTTGTTATTCTCCACAGGGGCGCTTTTGGTTATCATTAATCCGTCTCCAAATTTAAAGATGCTTGGGCTGTTACAGGTACTCAAGAGTGGTACAGCAATTGAAAAAAATAATTAAGCAATCGTTTTCTGGTGTCTATTTGAAAAAACTCTTTACCTTTAACTTTGAAACTCTGTAGTTTCTTTTCAGTGTTTATTGACGCAATTCTGGTATCTACTTCTCAAAGGGTTTTGCAGCAGGGCTTATGCTGAGCATTTCTTTCTTAGACTTGGCTCATAACGCAATAAATTCCATTGGCTTCTTGAAGGGGAATCTCTGGGTAAAATCTTCTCATAATAACTTAGATGAACCCACACTTGAGTATACTGCAATCATGTCTTATTGATTCATTGTTATCTTAGTTCTTTGCAGGAGTAATTTTCTTTGCTATTGTTGCTAATTTCATTCCTGAACCAAATCTGGCACCGGCTTCTAATGTGAAGAACAAAAAGGTGTTTTCATTAATCGTGGGACATATTAATTGTTGGATGGATGCAGTTATTACTTCAATTGTGGCTGTAAAATTACATTTTATTTTCTAAGCAGAAAAATGGGGATGATGGAGGAAAGGATGTCATGAAAAAACATCGTCGCCAGGTCTTGTTCAGTGGAATCATCACTGCTATAGGTTGGCTTGCATTTCAATGTTCAGTTTGGTTTTTGCAATCCCTTACTGCAACATTCTGTTGAAATTGTCGCATCTTGGCTACACCCTATCTTTTCAAGTAATATTGTTTCAACATTCAAAATTTAAGAAAGACCACTGCATGGCATCTACTGATGAGTTGTGTAGTTTTCTTCTATATTCTGTCGGTATTTGATTCAAAATACTAATATCAGTTTTGAGCATCGGTTAACTTTTATAATCTTTAAGTATAATTTTCATCCTCAGTGGTTGAAGTTATTCATTCTTCTTGAGATGGGAACTCTTACACATTATTTTGCCTTTTTTTTTTAATCAGGTTTAAGTTTGCACAATTTCCCAGAAGGAATGGCTGTTTTCCTTGGATCAATCAAGGTAAATGTGTTTGGAAAATACACTACTCATTCTATACTCTGCTTCATTACATCATTGCTACAAACATCTTTGTATCTCCCAGGGTATCCGAGTTGGTCTAAACTTGGCATTGGCTATTGCTCTGCACAACATTCCTGAGGTACATTATAATCAAATATCATGGCTAACATTTCCTGCTATTTAATGTGAAATGCATATCCGCCCTTCCAGTGTTGTCCATGGGAGTCTATCCGATGAGCTAGTATATGAGTGCATAAATTTTGAGTTGGAATTCGATTCATCATCTTCAGCTCATTCTCCTAAGCACATCATCAAAGAACCATTTTAGTGGTTGTTTGTCCATAAGTTAATAAATAAATGGCTTAGTCGCTTAATGGGTGTGTTTTTGTGGAATCCGTTTATTTACCTAACATAGTGACATTTTTAACTGTGGCCTGTATCCTTGATTTTTAAACTTAAATCTTTATCTTTGAATTATAAACAGGGTGTTGCTGTTGCACTTCCTATATATTTTGCCACACAGAGGTACATACAAATTTCACATGTTACCATTTTGACTGCATATTATTATTATCTAAAAAAATAAATAAATAAATAATAAAATAAAATAAAATTCTGATCTGAATCTTTGAAGCTGTTGGATAGTGTGTGCCACAGATTTACTCATGAGAAGAATATTACTGACGTTCTTTTTTTTTTTCCATTTTGAAAGTAATTTGTATTTATGGAGTTAACTTTCGTTTTGTGTTTTCATTTTTCATTCTAGGAATACCCTTTCTTTTTCTTAAGTATTTATTTTCTCATTCATCTGTCTCATCAGTAAATGGCAAGCATTCAAGCTGGCTACACTTTCTGGCTTTGCTGAGCCCCTTGGTGTAATTATCGTAGGTCTGGTTTCAACATTACATCATTAACATATTTTAATAAAGGTTGATGTCAAACTGGTGTTCATGAGTTGCTTGTTTGCAGCATATGTATTTCCCAGCAGCTTGAGTCCTGAAATTCTGGAGGGGCTATTGGGATCAGGTTTACATCATTTTCCACCCCGTTTCAAATTTTGCTTATACTGTTAATGAACAAGGAAAAAATGACTATTATTGAATCTATGAGATTATGACTAAATTTATTTTGGGGTCATGCACAGTCGGTGGAGTCATGGCTTTTCTGACATTACACGAAATGTTACCTCTGGCATTTGATTATGCGGGACAAAAGCAAGCTGTGAAAGCTGTATTCTGTGGCATGGCTTTCATGTCTGCCAGGTAAACTTTTTCTCCATGGCAAAAACTTGAAGCATTTTTTTGAGCCTATATATAATATTATATGTATATGCACAAATATATGTGCCTCGTTATTTTTTCATTTTCTGATGATCTTCATTATTTAACGTATAGAGGATTAGAGGTCCTCAACATTGAGTCCAAATGCAGCCACGAAAAATTACCCTTCACTCTCTTGTCCAAAAAATTTGCGCAATGCTTATTGCTTCATTATGTTTTATGGTCTTAAGATGTGCGTTTACATATAATGATACAAGCTGTATATGAATCTTTAAAATTTATTTATTATTTGTTTGTTAGTTTATATTCATTGATAATAACAATTTTGCGGGTTGTGTTCATGTTCGTTTATTAGTTTGTACTCATTTACTGCCCTGCTCAAAACTGATCGGGCTCTAAGTAGTAGTACCCCTTTCAAGAGTTTTTTGCATTTGAACCCAAAGCCATCTTAACTGGTTTAGAAATTCGATTTGATAATTGTCGTTTGCTTGTTTTGCAGCCTGTATTTTCTTGAAGCAAACTTACCTGCAGAAATGAGCTTGTAGGCATATACAAATAGCGATGGGGCATTCATATGAAAATGTTGTGCTGTTGTTTTGCCTCCTGTTGAGATCAGTTGTATCATTATGTGTATCATTGTCGCTCAAAACATGAAATCATTGTTACGAAGCCGTGTCCGATTTTTGGGCAAAGTTTCATGGATAGTTTTCTCTTCTAAATTCGTTTAAAATGCAATCAAAGAGTGATTTTGAGTGCCACTGCTAGTCCCCAGAAAACCTTTTTCTTTATAAAGTACTATAACAAAGTAGACAAGTTTTAGATGGTGAGCTTGAGGCCAACTTGACATAATAAAAAAATTTAAAAAAAAATAAAAAATCAGAGCTTTGAAACATTTGCGTCCACGGTCACAAAACATCTCAAAACTATTCGGAAATACTTATTTTGTAGTCCAATTTTTTTAGTTTAATAAATTAATATGAAAATTAGTGGAACAGAAAAATGTTGGAAGGATTGCTCAAGCTATACTATGAAAGGGATTAAAGTATTAAACAATCTTCAGTTGAAGGCTTGAAGCCTAATTATAAAAGCACTCCATTTTTTGGAACTGATGAAGATGCGTATGTGAATTTGTTTAGTACTATTTGGCAGTCTCTCTCGAAACAATTTTGGCAAGAAAGTTCTGTACTATATTAGTTTAAGACTATTGGGCATTAAATATTGAAGATACCTTTTTGAAAGACTAGTTCATGTGGCACCTAATCCCTTTAATACGTTTTTATTAAAAAGTAAAAAATAAAAACAACGTATAATTAAGAATCGGAATAGGGGATGAGAAGCCCGCCTTTCATCCAACTAGAAATATCGTAGGAGAGTCAAAGCTAAGATAGAACTTGATTTAGCCCAAGTGATTAAGTCTCTCAACTTTTAACGGAAGGTTGGAGGTTTGATTCCGTCCAATTCATGAGACGAATTAGTAGGAAATGTAACCAAAAAAAAAAAAAAAGTGCATTCGATTCCCCACCCAACCCCCTGTCCTCCCATTTATCATTTTGTAATTTGTGTGTCATGAATTCGCACCACCTCATTCTTAGCCCATAGGCTGTTCGGAGAAAAAATAATAATAATAAAGATGATGAGGACATGGGGCTAATGCTCGTTCGAGTCCATAAATTCGAGATTTCATCAGGAGGGAATGCAAATATTTTACGAACAAAAGATATGCACATCTTTTTGCCAAGTTCTTGGCTATGGGTGCGTTTGGTACAGAGAATGGAATTGCAGAGAATTAATACTAGAGAATGGAATTGCAGAGAAAGAGAATTGAGCCAGAGGAATTGATTCTCATATTTGGTACAACATAAAATTCAATAGAGAAATTAAACAGATAATCAATTCTCTGTTTGGTTGATTAAAGAATTCAATATAGAAATGGAACATGAAATTTATAAGTTCATTAACTTTACTTTGATTAAGAAAATTAATTACGTTGTCTGATTGTTATAAATAAAAATAAAAATAAAAATATAAATAATAATTATTTATTTAAATAAAAAAACAAAAAAACATGCACAAAATTAACAACAAAAAATATTTTGATCAATCCCAATAAAAGTATAAATTATAATAAGTTCTTTTACAAGCACGATTAAAATCAAGATAAAGTAATATGTGCGAAATGAAAGTAAACTTCAAGAATCAACTACCCTATAAAACCATCCACAATTATTTTTATCACATCAATTTTGTCTTCTTGATCCAAATCAAGAAATGTACGTGTGCGCGCCATACGATTTCCAACCATATCAATTGCTTTAAAATGTTGTACGACAGTGATGCCCGGAAATGCATGTAGCTCCATCAATGCATCAATCAACCTTGAGTCTTACTCATTTGTACAAATATGTTTGCTCCTCTTGGTGCCCTTCGCTATATTTGAATCTGTCATGCCTACAAATCATAAGAAAACTTAAGCAAGAATTAATTCATTGCCAAATATCAACAACGGGTATCACATTAACAAAAAAGAGACATGCACTATTTAAAAAATCCTTTAAATTGGTACTAATAAAAAGACTAAGAAGTAACCAGCAAACATATTCAATTTTCAATCATACAAAGCATGAGTTAATGTATTAGATGCTAAAGATTAAGCACCAAATTATCTTAGAATTTTGGTAAAGACGGGTAAAAATAGCCGTGTCCAGTAATGTCCATTCCCAATCTCAATCATGATATGTTCCCAATTTTGCAAACAAAATTCCTAGACATTCATAAGAAAGAAATTCAATTAGTTAGCCTAAACAAATGCCAAAGCAGGAATAACAATCACTTTCTAGCTTAGCACTATTAATCACAAGAACAACAGGAGATCAGTTAACAATTGGGTGTGTGAGCTATAAATGCATAAGGGACAACAATACACCAATCTTCAACCAAGATTCATAATGAATAAACAGGGTACTCAAGATGCTCGAGTAACACATTTCGACCAAACAAGGTTTACTTCTACCATGTTAAAAATAACAACACATTGCACATCCTAAATATCAATCCTGTCATGCGTTCAGACTTATTCTCAGGAAACAATCACAATAATCACCAACATATGAAAATAATAGTCTCAAAATTCTCCTAACTATCAAGAGTATAGGATACGTAACCAAACCATTAAAATTTGTACTACTATTTAACAAAAAAACTGGTCATGATGGAGAGTTTATGCTCTACTGGACAAAATATCAAAAGCTAGAAACATAGTACTAATAAAAAACTGGTATCTCTTCAGGTCATTATGAATTTCAAATTCAGATTATATTTTATGAGTAATAAAGGAAAGATCACAAACAAACAAGCACAGACCAATAAGATAAAAATAAAGTTCACTACTTTGTTTATACAAACTAATAATCAGTTCAAAAAATCTCCTTTTGGATGCTACGAAATATCCAATGTAATATCATCTCTATCATAGGGAACTACAAATTTAATGAGCAGTCACAATTCAATCAGCACCACTGAGAATATGCAACATGAATTCATATATACATGAGGATTGCAATAGACTCTGTCATTGCAAAAATATCCAGTTTTGATGCAATATGCATCTCAGATAGACATACAACAAGAAGACCAAATTCTCATTTAATCAAGTACTACCATTATCCACTGCCATATAAAGTGCAAATTAAATAATGCTTCGTCGAAAGCTATTAAGATGGCCATTGTTTTCCATCTTTGTTTTCTCCTAATCACTAAAATTTTTATTCAACTATAACAATACATATGAAACACACAAAGCAAACGGAGGATTCTGGTGGCGCGTTTGTCAATATTTGGAATGTGAACATAAACAAACCTGAAGAACAAATGCAGACCCGGAGGATGCCGGACGCAGCAAAGACAATGGAGTTGGCGGAGAGAGGATGTCGGACGGAGCAGAGACAATGGAATTCGCGAAGAGCACAGACGCAGATGAATGGAGAAGACAGTGAAAGGGGCGAATGGTTTTGGAGATGCTGCTCACTGTGTTGATTTTTGCGGGAGGTGCGAATAGCTTTGGAGGTGCGAGAATTGATTTGGGAATTGGGATACAAATCTCCCCAATTCTCCGTATTTTATCGAGAATCAAAACTAGGGAATAGGAATTAGTTTATTTCTCGGACTTCTATTCTCAGGCTTAAACAAACAAGGGAATTGGGCTCAATTCCCATTCTCTAGCCCAATTCCCTGTACCAAACACCCCCTAATATTTCCTTGTGGCAATACAGTATACATGGTGGAAGGTAATGCAATCAAAACTTTCAGGTAAGACAGAAATGGCACAGAAGACAAGAGTAGAGCTTTTCCAACATCTCTAATGTGTGCTTGAAATCTGTGCAGCAACAACATAGTAATGATTTGAATCCCATCCCATATTGATAACAAGACAATCTATGAAATCTTGCCCAACAAATACATGGAGTACACATTATATAACCACAAGCTCCATGAATCCAACCACCATTTCAGTATATTGTAATGTAACTCCAAACTCTGGCCCACCGGGATTGCCCAATCCAACTACCATCTGTAAGGGAGGAGAGTATCACATCCAAAACTTTGAAGCGTTCACTTTTAGCACTGTAAACCGGCTGGAGACATCCCCTCGGAATAAGAAGATGTACGTATTTTCCTACCATACTTTTAAGCGAAAGAAAGGGCTCATCAGCTCCAACAGTTTGTAGCCTCCTAAGATTATAAATACCAATAGGCTAAGGATAGTTAGCCTGGTTGATAAAGCTGAGAAGGAAAATAATGGGAAAAATACAAATGTTAGCCTGGCTAGTCAATGCTATGTTGTTGGATATTCATTATTGTCGAAGCATTTGTACAGGAGCAAAATAGACAGGTGGATATTCTTGTTGTAGCGTGGCACAATAGCCCACATGAGGTGAATAAATTTGCAAGAATGAATTTGTTTTTATTGGTGTACATTCAAAGGACAATGATGAAAAAGAAGAAGGATTGCAAACATCCTCATGCCTTTTTGTCCCTGGTTTCTACAGCAAATTGTTCATTGTAGTAGGTCTTCGGATAATGCAAGTGTTCCATATGCATTGCACCACCAAGATACAAGGATGAACTTTTGCCCATTTTACCATCTGACTGCTTTGATCTGGTTACTTGTGTAATTGTTGAAATTTATTTCCGACTCAACTCCACCGTTGCATTTTTTAAAGCACCATAAAGATTAAACAATCAAAATTGAGATTTCGAATCCAAATGTAAAAACTTGCTAACTCGTACATGATTACCATTACTTAACTATGAAACCAAGAGGATACAAAATACACGTCAAATATGAAACACCTATTCTCTGAGGAGCAAAATTTGAATCGAATATATATATATATATATATATATATGCGCAACTTAACAGAGGAAACTTAAGCTTCGAAAATTGGAACCTATACCATGTCAAAAGAATAAAGCAAAATAAATTAATGGAAGTCTACAAGAGATACCAGGGCAGGGTCTCAATTACGGAGGCCAATCCCAAAGTGAAATCTCCCATTTCTTTTATCATTGAAGGCGTATTCGAGTCTTAGCGGCCCCAATGGAGATTCCACACGAATACCAACCCCATATCCATATCCACTGCCGGGCTTATTTCGTGCCCCAGCAGGATCGCCTGGTAGGCAATATCATAACAAGTGTCAAAAGAGTTTCGAAGATAGCTGATTGCACATTTTCAGTTTACACACATAACTAATACTGAGTAAGAGTGAACTCTATATGGAATAAGAAGAGTCCAGTAAAGTACACCAATAAGAGATGAAAGAAATGGCCAAACCTGGAACACTTTGTCCTGATCCAAGATCGGTTCCATAATCAGCAAATATAGCCCCTTCAACTGGGCCCATCTGAAATACAGAAGTAAATTAAGAAAAAGACATCAAAAACTCACCCCATTACAGCTACAGGACAGTATTTGGGAGGGAAGAAATTCTCAAGGTATGTACTCCCTCCGTTCCTTTTTAGTTATCTTTTTAGAGAGTTTAAAGTGTTCCAAAATAGTTGTCATTTTTAGGTAGTTATTTGTAGTTATACTATGTTTTTACTAAATTGCCCTTCACTTTATATAAATGCTATTTGTTGATATTTATTAAGAATGAGTTTAGTTGAAGGGTAAAAATGTAAATTCATAAGTTAATTAATGCAAACCTTGGTTATTGAAATTGAGCTGAAAGAGACAACTAAAAAGGAACGGAGGGAGTATATACCAAGTACTAACATGAGTAAATAACCTATAAACAGTAAATGAGGCACACTCACCAAATAATATCTACTAGCTCTGTAAGTTTTTAGGTATTACATTGGGTTGTGTGCGAAATTTAAAGACGGCAAAAAAGGAGCATTTTATTATAAAATGGAGAGACAAATTGAAGTTCTTTTTAATGGAGAGGGGGGAAGTTAACAATAATGTAAGAACTATTTCAAAACAACCCCCAAAAGGAAAACATAACATGTAAAAAGAATTGGAGGTAGGTAGTATATATGATTGGAGAAAAGGCCAAATATATCCGTTTTGTTTAGAAAAAAAGCCAAATCTATCCTTTTTCTATTTTATTACCGAATTTATCCTCTACATATGCTAATTATATCCGGAAATATCCTAAATTCACTAATCGTGGAATGTCTGCTGACGTGGCAATAAATTAACTTAAACCCTACACGCTGGATCGAATTTGAAGTGTGTCTCAATTAGGGCTGGGGAAAAATACCGAATATACTGCATACCGCACATACCGTATCGATAAAATACCGAAAATATCGAATTTTTCGGTATACCGTAATTTTCGGTATGGTATCATACCGTACCGTAAGATTTCGGTACGGTAACGGTATAAATTTTTTGATACCGCGGTATACCGCTACCGTACCGAACTTTGGTATATACCACGGTATCGGTATATACCGCGATACCGTTATATACTGTAATATCGCATGTTTGTATATAGCGAAAGTTTGGTATACCGGTATATACCGCAATACAGGTATGTCGGTATGTAGTGAATGTTCGGTATGTCGGTATATACCGCGATACGGTATGTCGGTATATACTGAATGTTCGGTATAGCGGTACCGGAATGTCGGTATGGAAACGGTATGAAAATATTTCATACCGAAACTTTCGGTATACCGAAGATCGGTATACCGAAATGTTCGGTACGGCTACGGTATGAAATTTTTCATACCATAAAGTTCGGTAAGGTATACGGTACGGAGAATTTTTTTCGGTATGATACCGTACCGAAAATTACGGTATACCAAAAATTTTGATATTTCTTTTTTCGATACGGTATGTGCGGTATGCGGTATACTCGGTATTTTTCCCCAGCCTTAAAGAGACACTTCAAATCCCATCCAGCGTGTAGGGTTTAAGTTAATTTATTGCCACGTCAGCAGCCATTCCACGATTAGTGAATTTAGGATATTTCCGGATATAATTAGCATATGTAGAGGATAAATTCAGTAATAAAATAAAAAAAGGATAGATTTGACTTTATTTAAAACAAAATGGATATATTTGGCTTTTTTTCCATATATGATTCCTAAAAAAAGAGTGTAAAATTAATTCCAAAACACCACAAGGTTTAATTTGCTTTTCATGCAATATATATAGATATATAGTATATACATATCTTTAATGTGATAAAAGGATAAATTCAGAATTTCCATCAGGGTCAAACAGCAGCACTTACTGTACTATGTGATGCTCAGCAATATTAGTATACGCCAGAAACTTACCACAGGAAATGAGATTTCTCCACTTCCAACCACATATGAACGACCAGACCCAACTGTCCCTTCTTCATAACCTCTAACACTGTTGGTTCCACCAATTGGAAATGCTTCATGAGGCGGAAATTTACCATGGACATGACCACCAGACAAACTGTGCAGAAAACAAACTACAATACTCAGAAAAGATATGCTTGAGTATAAAAATTTAGCAGCTTCCACACAAAATGGTTAGTGCAACTATGCTCATCTTAGATCTCATTCCAGAACATAACTAACCATAACTTTCTTACCATACAAGAAACCGGGCAGGCCCAAGCATAACTATTTGTCTAGCACGACCATTGACTCTGTTGAAAACTGACCACTCTGGAAAGACTGGGATCCCCTGATCCATGTTGAACACAAACTGCAAGATGCAGATTTGACATCAAACAAAATGTCAATCAATACCTTGCCATTGCAAATCAAAGGCACAGACCATAGAAGAACCCGGGTCGCCAGAGCTACTGTAAACGGTCTCAAGTTTGGCCAGCAACATATCATCATGGTTGTTGCCACTGTATCAAGAATTAAGGTAAAAAATTCATCTGATGGAACATGGCACCAATACAAGGAGATTTTGAGAGTTAGGCAGAATTAGCTGACAACGCATACCTTGCGGTGAGAGGACTACCAAAGAAGTCTCTTATAACAGGTTCTCCCTTTTCATTCTGGGCACCTGCACGCTGGAAACAAGATTTGGTCAAACTAAATGAGTTTTACTTTTTATGTTAATGGAAATAACATATTCTTGGAACATACCTGAAACATAAATCCAGCTGTACCATTCCACTTCGGCCTAAGTGGCCTACTGTACTCAATTCCAGCTGTGACACGCACAATGGTAGGACCATTGTTATCTGGCTGATTACCATGAACAAGTGTCCCTGGTGTTCTTGAATTCTGATAACAGTTTGAATATAGAATTTAAGTCACATCGTGGAACAATATAAGACGAATTATTATAGGCCTCTAAGCACCTGAATCATGATTGCTCTAGATGTCCTTTTATCATCTCCTTCAATCCAAGGATCAGTGTAGTTCAACCTAAATATGGAATCAATTTGCCCCCTCTCTAATGATAGATTAAGTTTCTGGTTTCGCCCAAAGAGGTTTTTATGATATATAGCAATGCTGCAATAAGTATACATTAATATGAGTGGACAATTTTAGGATATGTGGTGCAATCCCAAAGTAAATTGTGGCGCAGTAGATGTTAAATGAATCATTAATATGGTAACATTAGCAAATTAAAAAGAAACAACAGTGCCAAAGAAATAAAATTATGTGGTATAGAAGATCCATCTGAACATCCCTTCAAAGAATAAAAGATAAAGCGGATCATCTCCTTTAGGCCTTATTTGTTTCTTGGATATAAGGAGGAAAGAACACAAAAGCAAAGAAAAGAAGATGGGAATCCTGAATTTTAGACATGCTAGATTGAAAGGGAAAACTCATGTTTATTCTTCCCCTTCTCTTTTTAGACAACCAAATATAATTTCTCTCCACTTTTCTTTTCCATTACATACTAAATCTCGTGATCTGAACAAGACCTTAAGAAACATCTCCACAATATATTACCTCCCAATTAATCCAGCTAAAGGCCCACTGGTTATTCTGCAAAGATAATACAAATAAGTAAATACAGGAATACAGCCTAACTCAACTATAATTAACCATTCCAAACTGCAACCAAATAAATGTAACATTTCACATACCCACTAGATATTCCACCACCTCCAGAAATTCCTCCTCCACTTTTACGCTCAACAACATTCATAGTCAAATCAACCTTGCCAGTATCTAGAGAACAACAGTAATTACAATGTAAAAATCAACAATCCACATCCAGAATGTATTTAACCTTTGAAAAGATACACCAATTACATTAATAAAAACATGAAAAGTATTTACCACCAGCCGGCTGAGGAATAATACTAACATCATCCATGACACCCATTGCCAGTAGAGTATCAGCATCTCTTTTCCCCTGAAGCATACTGTATACCTACATACAGTCACATATACAAGATTGTTTATAACCAGCGAGCAGAATAGATATGATAGAAGATTCATCAACCAAGAGTCCAAGACCATGCACTGTTTGTCTCTATTACACATTGAAATTGGTATTTATGCAGGGTATGTCTCAAAAGCCTAAAAAAACTTTAACGCTTACCAAAAGCACAGAGAGCTAAAACTGCATTAAGTCATGTCGAGCATTTGCAAATAACGGTCACAGCATAATATAACGGTCATACAAAATAATGGCCGTGCAGAAATACCTGTCCCTTCTTGGTTGTAAGTTGCCTAAGTATAGTTTCTGGCCTTGTTTTTCCAACTGTAGGCTCACCACTATAAAGATAATCCATGAAAAAAGGATACTTGAGCCTCTTATGGTAGGAATTAGGAAATGAGTTTATTTGATTAGAAGATATCTAATACCAGTTACATACGTCTTATCAAGGAAACGTATTGATATATTATTAACCTCTGCCTCTGAAACTTGCAATTTAACAATACCTCCAGAAAGAATATCCACGCCTGAAACCTGAAAGGATTATATGAACATAGAATAATTTAACATGAAACATTTACCAAGCACATCAAAACACATTAGCATGAAGTGCGATTTCCAAAACCAATCATGTATATACACAATTTACCAGTCCAAAAAGACCCCGTTCCATGTACCATCCATCAATGGATCTAATTACTTCATCCAAATGCCGGATGTTAACCACTTTGCCTGCATGACTTAGCAAAATGATGAAAGGACACTTAGCAAAACGATGAAAGGACACCTAACACCATGAGATATGAAAATACCAATAATATCTTCAAATTTTTAGGTATGCTTCCAGTAAACTTAAAATAAACAAGCAGCCACGCACCATATCCATCACGAAAAGCATCCTCTACAAACTTTGTTGGGAGAGCATTAGCTCCTTCACACACCAAACCTCGAAACTCTTGGTTTGGTTCTACCTAGTACCAGAATATGTTAATACAAATGAATCATACAGCAATCCAGAAGAAACTTGTACCCAAATGCAAGGTAGTATGAACTTATAAAGAAGCAAAGTAAACCACTTATTTGTTCATTTATAGTTTCAATTATAAGATATTCGTATTGGAGGTACTTCATGACCATTACAAATGCTAAAGGTGCCCACTAGAACAAGCATGTCAAGCTGTTTAAGCTTTAAAGTATACTCTAAATTTATAACCTGCATAAGGGCATGAAAGAGCAAGATAATATTATTACAACAACATGGATATCAACACTACTACACAATTCATAACCCTTTTGCAGCCTGAATACCTGAAAAATCAACCGAATACCATCGCGGGTGTCCACCGCAACAGGCATACAAGACATGAAGTATCCACTGCCGATAATCCTGTGTACATCTTCCTTAACCTCGCGCACCGTCAGTGCAGAATTCGCTCGGGAAGCTTTTAAAGCATTCAAAGCCTCCGCTTCCAAGTCCTTTCTCTCTAATTCCTCTCCATCCTTGTTCCTCACCAACACCTCGCTTATGAGAACCCTCTCCTCCTCTGCACGACCGCTGCCCACACTCTTCGATAGTGTCACGGCCCCTGAGTCATCACCCTTGTAGTAGTCCACTACCGAGCCGGATTCATCGCCATTTTTCGATTGATTTGACGCAGGCCCGGGATCCGAATCCGCTAAAGCTAACGCAGCAGAGCAAAAAAGCGGACCGTTCTTTAATACTCTGTCGTATGAACGACTTTTGAAATTGGGACGAAAAAATGACTGCTTCTTGAGGAATTTGGAAATGACATGGCGTGGATGGAGATCAAAACCGACGTTGAATAAGTTGATGTTGAAGGGCAGACTGGCGAATCTGTAACGCGATTTGAACTGGAGCGAAGAAAGCAGAGATTGGTGACGGGATTCGAGCTCGGACAGAAATGACGGAAGCTTGATGGAGGAGGAGACGAACCGAACGTCGTCCGCCATGCTCCGCCGTGGAAATCGGAACTCTTTAGGGTTTTTGGAGGGGTTTCTGATCTGATTATCTATATATGCCAGCAATCACATTTGTAATGAATGCAAAGTATTTACTATAATTAGTTAATTACCATATTTATTTACTATTCCACCCTTAATTTTCTTTTTATTCAAATAAACACAGTTCTCACTAGGCACTACAAACCAACACATTACTAGTTACAGTACAGGTGGATAAAAAATTCGAACCAAACCGTTGATCCGAATTGAATCTAAATCGAATTTTCGGTTAACCGGGGTGTTCGGTTCGATTACAAATACCGCAACACAGGTATTTGTTTGGTTCGATTCGGTTTCGGTTTTTACAAAATTTTAACCCCGAATAACCGAACCAATCCATATATTATTATAAAATTTTAATTTTTATCTATTATTATATTTATTTATGAATTCCAAAACTAAATATAATAATACTAATAAAATTCAAATAGATAAAGTATTACTAAAAATCAAAACATATGTAGCCCTACTTCTTCTATCACTCTCAAGCCCCCCCAGCGCCGCCCCTGCCTCTCTTCCCCCCCTTCCGGCCTTCCCCTTCAAACCCCCTCGCCAGTTGTCATCCATCCACCTCCACATTCCGGCGACGACAAGGCACCGAATAATCCTTTAGATCTGCTCTCTTCTCTTTGTTCTCCCATTCACAGTCTCCTCCTTCGCCCAAATCTGCGGCCTTTCAGGTCTGTCTTTCCGCCTCCCATGGAAATACGGATAGGTTGCCCAAATCTGCAGCCTCCAATGCCAATACCTTGTTTTCCGATCTACCTATAATCGAGAAGCTTCTGGGTGAAGGGAGGTGATGCGAGATGGAGTTATTCAGGAATGCACGCGTCGCCGCTTCTTTGAGACTAAGCAGGATTAGAAGAAGCACAAGACGCGTGAGTCCGCCAAGCGCAAGCATCGAAGGTTCAACTAGAGTTGTTATTATCTGCATATTTTGTGTTTTCTTTTATGAACTCTTGTCCTCTTTTATATTTTATGACTTTATGGTGTTGTATTGATTCAATTCAGATGAAAGTGCCAAAGTAGTACTATACAAGATATCACAAGTTATGTGTTACTTGTATTATTTTATTTAAAATTGAGATTGAAGGAAAGTTAATCCATTCTTCCCCTTTGTTAAGCAATAATCTGATGTTCAGATATAAAGAATGTTGAAGTGCTATATTTGCGGTGTTCACATTGCTGAAAGTTTGATGTTATTGAATTTATATATTGTTCTTATAATCATACTTTCAAAAACGTTGTTAAGGTAGTTGAAACAACATGAGTCTGGAACAAGAGTTTTGGATATTTTTCTCTAAAATTGTTTTGAAATTTTATGATTCAGATCGATTCAGTTTATATTATTTGCAAATAGGAAATATTTTTTTCGGTTAACCAACAATTGATTCGAAGAGTATATTTGCCATATGGTTGTTCGATTCGATTCGATTCGAGTAATCCGCGAATAGTAGGATTTTTTTCGGTTAACTGAAATTTCGGTTAACCGAATTTTTCGGTTCAGTTTCGGTTCGCAACTTTGAATATTTGCTCGGTTCGGTTTGGTTAGCAAATACCTGAAAAAACTCGAGTATCCGAACCGTGCCCACCCCTACTAGTTACATGCCCGGGTGTGTAATCATTTTTGGTGCCCTGTTTCAATAAAAATTTTAGACCCCTTCTCAAATCTTATAAATTGCACTATAAGAATTTTATATTCTAACGATCGAAAAGTTTTGGTAAAATTTGGTTGCTAAAGACGTTAACAATCAAAATTCGTTAGCAACCATATTTTGTGATCGAATTTGTAATTTTCCTCTCCTAGTCGTGCGAAGTCTTCGGCGAATCAAGTAGCGGCGGCGGAGGAATCGGCGCATCCTCCTCATGATCCAGGCGGGTCTGCACGGTCCTTTGTTGATATTCTTCATGGCGAGAATTTACCACCGAGGCCGGTGTACAAGCGAAGAGATCTACTTGCGGAAAACCTGATTTCAAAGAGCTATGTGGGGAATAATCTTTCCATACCAAAGTTTGTTATTGCAGAGGAGATTGATCGGGATGCGGGAAAGGAGTGGGAAGAGGCATTGGTTATCAAATTACTTGGGGCTCATGTTGGGTATATGACGCTACAGGAACGGTTGAAGAAGATGTGGAAGATCCAGGGGACGATGACATTGATCGACGTCGGACATTGGTGTTTTATTGTTCGCTTTGATTTGTTGGCCGACCGAGAGACTGTGGTTAACGGGGGGCGTGGATGCTCTTTGATCATTACTTGGAAATCATGTCTTGGACGCGGGAATTCAACCATCGGACAATGCAGGTCAATAAGATGTTGGTATGGGCGCGGATGAATGGGCTACCAATGCATAGATTCCGAGAGGATATACTTTGGGGTTTGGCGTCAGGAATAGGATAAGTTATAAAGTTCGACACTTGCACACAGACTACTTCTCGGGGGATGTATGCGAGAGTCTGCGTTGCACTGGATCTTACTAAGCCGGTGACGGGGAAGATGCTGGTTAATGACGAGTGGATCCCAATATCTTATGAGGGGTTACACTTGTTGTGTACCAAGTGCGGTCGGTACGAGCATTTTGGGAGGGATTGCACTTATGCATGCATTGTGGAAACCAATCCGGATGAGTGCCCTCATCAACAGGATGAGGCGGGTCCGGAACAGCGGGGGGAGCGGCCTGTGGAGGAGGTGGCTGATGCGCAAGGGGATTGTAGCATGAAGGAGTTGGAAGTCAAGAGAGGTCTGGAGGGTGAGGTGAGTGATCCATGTAGTGAGCCGTAGTTTGGCGATTGGTTGATGGTGGTAAGGCGTGGTAATAAAAAAGGGAAGCAGCATCCTAAAAAGGTTCTGGTTGAGGAGCCGGTAATTGATCCTGAGGTGGTGGAACAGACCGGGGATCGGGCAGACAAAGGTAATGAGATAGTTATGCCTCCTCGGGGACAAGGGCATAGGCAGAAGGATGGCAAGGGGGTTGAAAGGCCAGATTTGGCACTAGTACCATATGTGCGCAGTGTACAACGTCAACAGGTCACTGCTCATGGAAATAAGAGGCCGCAGATTGAGGGTCGCAGAGAATCCTCTAGCGGGCAATCTTTGGTGGGGATGGAGGGCAATAAATTTGCGCTTTTGGGGTATCATGAAGGGGAGCATGTGCCAGACCGGGATGAGGTTGATTCTCGGGATGGCGAAAGTTGGGCGGATGCGGTGGAAGGAGGCTCTCAATAGGGGGAGCAGGTTTTTGCAATTACATAAATTATATTTGGAGTTTAAAGATTATTCAATCATTGTGTGGAATGTGTGTGGCCTAATGAGTAGAACAGCACAACGCTGGATGGAGGAGGTGTTGCGAGATCATAAGCCAGAAGTTCTTTATGTCTTGGAGTCAAGGGGTGCGTTTCACAGGCTGCGGGGGTTTTTTTTCGGGCCGTATATTCCTCGGTTGCCATCCAGGAGGTGAGGGGGATGGGCGGGAGTATTTGGGTGCTCAAGAAAATGGCTATACATTGCAGTGTGAACGTATATGACATACGAGATCATTTGATCACTATTGAGTTTTGCAAAGGCACGGTGAGATGGTTGGCCACGGCCGTGTACGCCTACCCGAATTACCAATGTAGAAAGGGGACGTGGGCGGCTATGCTTCAGTTGGCGGCTGTTGTAGATGGGCCGTGGATCATCATGGGGGATTGCAATGAGATTTTACGGATGAAGAGGTGCAAGGTGGAGTTTATCTTGCCGATAGGGCGGCGGAATTAAGGGAGGCTCTCGACACTTGTCAGGTTATGGGAATATCTACTGTCGGGCCGGCGTTTACATGGTCGCGTATGGCAGGGGGTGGGCGTCGCATCAGTAAAAGGTTGGATCGGGGTATGGCTAATCTCGGGTGGCTGCGTATGTTTGAGGAGGGAAGAATTGTTCACTTACCACGGATGGGCTCGGACCACTGTCCTTTGCAACTTATTTGTGGTGAGCGGGTGCGGTTGCATGGGACTCGGCCTTTCCGTTGGGAGGCGGCGTGGAGCTTGCATGATGGGTACAAGGATGTTATGGTGGCGAGCTGTGGGCGTGGAGGGACTGAACTCATGGGGCTGCTGGATCAGGTTTTCAGGACTCTATAGAATTTAGTCATAACATTTTTGGAAACATCAGGGATCGTAAGAGGAAGCTCAAGAACCGCATTTTGGGGATTAAAAAACGGTCGATTGCCGTTGATTCTGCATGGCTGCTAAGGTTGGAGGGGGAATTAAAAGAGGAGCTGGAGAATATTTTGGTGCAAGAAGAATGGTTGTGGTATCAGAAATCTCGTGATAAATGGGTGTGGATAGGAGATAGAAACACTATATATTTTCATGCCAAGACTCAAGTGCATTGTCGTCGTTGGCAAGGTCTATGGATTGCAAGTAAATGGGGAATGAGTATTACAGCAGACAACCCTACAGGATCATGTCATCGAGTATTTTACCAACATGTTTGCGGAGCATCGAGAGCCGGAGTTTGGGCCAGGGCTGCCTGAGCTGATGCCGCTGATGGTGCGGCAGCAGCAGGTCCTGGATGCCGAGGTTACTGAGGACGAGGTGGAGGCGGCGCTCCACTCCATGCAGTCATTTTCTGCCCCCGGGCCGGATGGGTTTCCGGCGGGTTTTTACAAGAATTATTGGGACATAATGAAAAACGCCGGTAGTGGGGTTTGTGCTGCGCGCCATGCAATTAAGGTCCCTGCCACCTGAGTCGACTCATGCCCACATGTGTTTAATTCTAAAGGTGGAGGTGCCAAGCTCCATCCAACAATTCAGACCGCTCATGTTATGCAATGTGAGTTTTAAGATTATTACAAAGATCCTTGTGAAATGACTCCAGCCAATCCTTTGCAAGGTTATTAGCCCATTCCAGTCAGCTTTTCTTCCGGGGCGAGGGACTGCAGATAATGGCTTGTTACTCCAGGAATTGGTGGCGTCGATGGAACAACCACGCATGCGATGTCGGTCAGCTATCTTGAAAATTGATCTTGCTAAGGCCTATGATACCGTAGGATGGGATTTTCTGGCCCTTTGTCTGGAAGAGTTAGCGCTGCCAGTGGGATGCATCGAGCTGATAATGGAGTGTGTCAAATTGTCTAGCTTTTCTATTCTTTGGAATGGATCCCCTATTGGTAATATTCAAGTTGGGCGGGGTCTGAGACAAGGTGACCCGCTCTCCCCCTACTTGTTTGTTATTGTGATGGAAAAATTATCTAAGGCGATTTTGAAGGAAGTTGAAGAGGGGCGGTGGTTGCTTGTTCGGATGCGAGATGGGGGGTGGGGTGTCCCATTTAATGTTTAATGTTTGCAGATAACCTGATTTTCTGTACAGAATTGGAGGAGGCTAGTGTCGTTTGCATGGCTAGGGTTTTGGAGCAATTTGGGTCCAGATCGGGGCTTAAGATGAACTCGGCGAAATAAGTGGCAGTGGTGTCACCAACAGCGACACCAGCAGAAAGGGGGGTTGTTCGAGCAGCATATGGGAATTCAGGTGGCGGGAGAGATTGGAAAATATCTTGGATTTCCTATTGTGCAAAGGCGGGTTAAGGTGGCTCATTTTGATCCCTTGATTAAAAAGTTGGAGGAGCGATTGAGGTCTTGGTCGGTGTTCCTGTTGAATAAGGCGGGAAGGGTGACGAAGGCTCGAGCGGTTTTAGTTGCGTTGCCGGTGTATTGCATGCAAATTCATCTTCTTCCGGTTAATACATGTAATAAAATTGATCAAATAGCCCGCCGTTGGATATGGAAAGGGGATGCGGGCAGAGGCATCCACTTAGTTAACTGGAGTCGGGTGGCTACTTTGAGACAGGATGGGGGGTTGGGATTGTGACCGGCAAGAGGGATGAACATGGCGCTACTTGGCCGCCTGATCTGGGATCTCCTTTTTAGGCCGGATAAACTATGGGTTAAGGTCTTCACGAACAAGTATGATCATTAGGCGGGTCTGTTGCCCCAAGCTCATTATAGGGGATCAAAGGTGTGGAAAATGTTGCACAAGGTGGGTGAGACCTTCAAGAAAGGATATGGTGTTCGCATAGGTGATGTGCTAGCTTTTTGTGGTATGTGCCGTGGTGGAAGGGCGAGGCTTTGGCGACAAAGGTACATTTCGTTCATTATAATGATGTTTCACTTCGGATTAAGGATGTCATCCATGAGGGCCACTGGAAGCTAGACAGCCCGTATTCATGGCTGCCTCAAGAGTTGAGAAATGGAGTGATTGCCTCTCCTGCTCCCATCTTGTCAAATCACTCGTCGGATGTCTTGCATTGGAGGGGGGATATTAGTGGGGGTTTATTCGGTGAAATCAGGGTTTCGTTGGCTTTCGGATGGTTCCGAGAAGGAGCATGGGTGGAAGTGGATGTGGAGTGGGGGGATTCCGGAGAAGATAGGCTTTTTGCTATGGATGTTGGGGCATGGGGCGCTCCCATGCAATGCCTTGCGCTATCAACGACGGATGGCTTCCTCGCCATTGTGTTCTATCTGTGGGACGGAGGTGGATGATTGGAGGCATGCGCTCTTCCTTTGCCATTGGGCTGGCGAGATTTGGAGTTGGGGTGGTATTGGCCAAGTTCAGTTGGTGCACAACATTACGGATGAAGTTTCCAGGCATTGGTTCGAGTGGGTTTACCGAAGTCAGGGGGCGGGGTTCTTGGCCTTGCTATGGGTCCTGTGGATGGAAAGAAATGCTCGCATCTTCCGGGGATCACATCTGCCTCCTGCTCAGATTTTGGACCAAGCGCGCCGGCTTCAAGGCAGCTTGGAGAGGTGTGCAGTGAAGGTGGCGCAGCAGCGGTTGGTGCGGGTTGTGAGCTGGAAGCAACCTGAGGATGACGGCTGGATTTTGCACTCCGACGGGTGCTTGAAGTCGGGTGATGGAGCGGCAGGGTTTGGGGCTGCTATCCGCAGCTCGGAGGGCCTGTGAAAGACCGGCTGTGGTGGCAAGTTGAGGGGCAAGGGGATCTTGGAGGTGGAGCTGCTTGCTCTGAAGTTTGGGGTGGAGCTGGCGAGGCAAAGTGGATTGACTCTCCATTGTTGCTATGTGGATTATATGGAGGTGATGAGGCTTGTCATGAGAGTTGCCCGACGGCAGCATGCCTTTTGGCATATTGTTGAAGATATCAAATTTGGTTTGCATGCCATGAGAGACTGTCCGGTGCGTCACGTGTTTCGGGAAGGCAATCAAGTTGCCGATGCGATGGCTTGACGAGCTACGGACTTGGAAAATTTCTACACTACTTGGACCTTCCCTCCGGATGAGGTGAAGGTGTGCGTGGACCGGGATGCTGCGGGAATGAGTTTCTTGCGTCGTTAATGTTGGGGTTTCGTTGATTGTTTATTCCTGTCTTGTTCTTTGGTTCTTTTGTTTTTTTGTTTTTTTCTTTTCCTTTGCTCGCCTTCTCAAGCTGTGTCACAAAAAAAAGAGTAAATGTAATAAGAAAATACAAAGAAAAAAAACAATAATATTCTACTTGGAAAGAGCAATCATTGTAATGTTTTTTAGAAGCAAATTTATCAGCTAAGTCCACCATATTATTTTTAAATCATTAACCAAATTTTTGATCCAAAACAAATAAGTTTTTTTCTCTATTTTTTTTAAAAAAATTAATATATTAATAAAATAAATTTGAAAAATGGGCCCCAATAATTGAGGGCCATTTGCAAAAGATCATCTTGCACTTGCCCCTGTACATAGGGTTGCAAAAGAATCAAATATTTTTGCTTCGATTAGTGATTCGATTCGAAATTATTCGAAATTTTGATATTCGAATAATATTTGATTCGATTCGATATTCGATTAAACATTTTATTTTATATAAAATAATATGTAAATATGTAAAATAACTTTGTTAGATAATTTAAAATTTATTTTTAGTGAATATATTTATTAATTAATATGAATATATTTATATATGAAATTAAAGTACTAAATTTAATATATAAATTGAACTAAATATTTAATTTTAATAATTAAAAATTAAATTTTTCAATATTAAATTACCTTATAGAATAATTCGATTCGATTCGAAATTATTCGTGAAGCTTAACAAATCAAATCGAATACTACAGTATTCGGTTCGATTCGGTTCGTTTGCAACCCTACCTACACATCAACCCAAAAATCTGCAAAACTAAGGATCAAAACAAAGACACCACACCCGTCCTTTTTTTCCTTTATATTTTTTTTTTCCGTCTAGTTATATTTTTACGTATCAACTTTTCACGCCGTTCAATGCACATTTTAAATTATTAATAACTCAAGTTTGGTATAAGTAAAAATTCTAAATGTTCGATATTAAAAAATTACACGATGAGACGAATTTATCAAGATCCTATTTTTTTGGTAAATAGTGACACTCATGTGTCGGCAAAGGTGTGTGGGAGCCCAAAATTTTAACTTGGATATATTTTAACTTTGTATAACTATGACAAAATTTTAAGTGAAAGTCTGTATATAAATAATAATATATTACCAAACGTCAAATAATTAAATGATTTTATAGTTAAAATGATATAACAAGTATTTAAGTAAATGATTTTACAGTTAAAATGATATAACAAGTATTTTAGTAAATGATTTTACAGTCAAAATGATATAACAAGTATTTTAGTATAAATAATACTCCATAGATGATTGGTGATGATCATATAAAGAGTTATGGATGGTAATCATAATTTTATCCAAAAAAACAAAAAAACTCGAATATTCCCACTGAAGTGATAATCTTACATGCTCGGCTACAAAGACGTGTGAATATTTTTCTGCACATAATTCCAATTAAGAAGGTTATCTAAACGGTTTTACTTTTCTACAAAGTAAACAATTCAACATAAGTATATAATACTACTAAAGGAGTAATATAATTATTTAAAGGTGAAGACGGGAAGCGACACATTATATCTTTTTTCAATAATAAATTATCTAAATTATTTTATCAACCTTAAGGTTACCTCTTATTCATCACTTTTATTTCTATTTATAATTTACATGGTAAAAAAAATTACCACAACTATTTAAGCCAAAGGCCTTGAACCTCATATAACAAAAAAAATTTGTATTCTATCATTTTATTTAAGCCAAAGGCCTTGAAGTATATTTTTGCTTATCTGAAGAATTTTGAATTTTGTATAGATTATGAGTGATATTTTATTATTATTTTCATATGCTTTAAATTAGTTTTTAAAATTTACGTATTTTATACTCATAATAAAAAATATTTCTTATTAAAAATATTTTCAAAAAATATGTTAAAATAATTTCATCCATTTTTTTTAGTGTTACGTTTGCATAGTAATTACTATTTATTGAGTAACTTTTATTAGACTTTTGACACAGTAGATGAGATAAATATAGTAAAGTTGGATCTCGTTAAATTCGTCTAATAATGACATAGATTTAGAATATCAATTTTTTATAAAATGTATATTACATTGTATATGGGTCCGTTCTGCACACAGAACTGTACTTGTGGGCTGGAGTTGTAGAGAGCTATAACTGTCTGTCAGTTTTATTTAAGTATTTGGTATAATTAGCTGTAGCTTTTTTGGAATTGTAGTGAGTTGATTATTGAGTTAAAATTATAATAGGATAAAAATAAGCTTATTAGTTTTTTTTAATGCTATTTTAGCGCATTACCGGGTATCCCAGGATATATTGAGTCTAAAACTAATCCCACGAGGATCTGCATAGACAATTAAGGGTGACTATCCGAAACAGTTTTTGCATACATAAGACTCGAATCCGAGACATTGCTTAAACAATTAGAACCCTAATCTACTCAAGCCAACTACTGTTGCTTTTTCTAAATGCTAGTATTTTAGATAGTTTCTATTTGTAAAATTTCAAATTGTACTCCTCAAAAACTAATGTACATTAAAAATCTAATTGTAATTAAATTTTCTAATTTTACTTACCTCGAGAATTAAAATGTCATTTTTATTATTTTGAAAAATAAATTAAATAAACCCTAGTCACATCAAGTATATAAATATCACTCCAACCCTTGTCATTGGTTCTCTCTCCCATTTGTTGTCTGCGCAATCTCCTCGGTCTTCTCTCCTCGGCTGCCATTTCGTCCCCGAATTTCGAGGCGAGTAGATCGTTGGTGAGAATTTGAAGGCTGTTTTTCATTGATCATTTCGTGTTTGTTTGATTTGATTTCCTCATTTGTGGCTCTGATTTTCTCAAAGCTTAGCATGATTTTCGCTTTTCTGGTGATACTCAGTCGTGCCTTCACTCTTTTTTATCGCTTTAATTTGATCAAAGCTTTTGTTTGTCTTATAATCACCACTGATTGCTCTTCATAATTGTTGCTTTCCAACCTTTTTGATATAGATTCTTGCCAGGAATTCCTTTGTACATAGGAAAGGTCCGTGCGTTTTTAGATCTGAATTGTTAGATGTTATAGTTACTTTGCCGATTTGTTGTTCATGTAGATCTGATTCTGATGTGTGTATGTGTGTGTTGAAAAGAGAATGGTTTGCTGTATGGTTGCTTTATTTTATAGCTTCCAGTTGGCCGGAATGCATTCTCCTATCATTTTGGATCGGGCTATTTCATATGGTCCTGGATTTCTATTATCTCCAATCTCTTTGTTGTTAGCTTGAATCTTGACGGGATTGATTAATATATCTGTAATCTGTATAATCTATATTTTGTAATTATGTGATATTTATTCCAATTACAGTTCATTTTTTAATGTCTACTTTTTCCTTGGTACAAATTTTAATTTATTTTCTTTACCGATTCTTTGAAAAGCATTTCTTTGTGCTAACAAGGATTCATATATGGTGAAACTAATTGGTCTCAGAAATGGTACTGGGGTAGACTGCTGATCGAGTGGCTGCAGTCTACAAATGTGTTGTTCCCTCCTTTTTTATTTGCCGTCTTCTTCTTGTTTTATGTTGTTTTCTAACTTGGTAGGCTGATCTGGTCACTTATTTTGAAAGCTTAAAATGAATTTCTACACATGGTTGTTATGATAGTTTTTTTACAGAATGCAGTAAACATGTTCATGTTGTGTTAGATTAAAGTGCCAAGCTTTTACCAGAATGTTCAAATAATTACATTATTCTATAGAACATATTATCTCCGTGGGTTTGATAATTGTCTTAATGTGTCTGCGCATAGCAGTATCACATCTTGGTTATGTCATGCAACAACCTCAATTGAATTTTTTAGCATCCACCTTGGATTGAAGCTCTCATTGTTTTACGTTGCTAGCTGTAAGATATTTTGGGGGTTAAGAAGTGATGTAAGCCATGCCCTTAGGATTGAACAGGGAATTTGATGTGCTATTATTAATAGATTGTGACTTGATGATCAGAAGTTTGCTTCCTGCAGGAGTTCTATACATAATCAGAGATGGTTGATCAGCACCAGGCCCCAACTTTTGCCCAGACGATGGCTAACCAGCTGCATCTTAGTTCCAGACCCTCACGGGACACCCCAGCTTGTCATGGGGGACTCCAGCACCCCGCTCTGCAGCAGAGGCGATTTGCTTATGGCAACTACACAAATGCTGGGTTGCAGTATCCAATGACCTGTAGTGCCACCCAGGATTTATCCCTGATTTCTGCAAATGTGTCCCCTGTTTTTGTTGCGGCTCCTAAAGAGAAAGGGTTTACTGGTTTTGCAATTGATTTTCTCATGGGAGGAGTTTCTGCTGCTGTGTCAAAGACAGCTGCTGCCCCTATTGAGCGTGTAAAGCTTTTGATCCAGAACCAAGATGAAATGATCAAGGCCGGTAGACTTTCGGAACCATACAAGGGAATTGGTGACTGTTTCAAGAGGACAATGGCAGAAGAAGGAGTTGTGTCACTTTGGAGAGGAAACACAGCTAACGTCATCCGTTACTTCCCTACTCAGGTCACCACCCAATCTCCCTTTCTCATTATGCATGAATTGCAGCTCTCTTTACTCATACTTATTTAATATATTTCTTAATATTGCATAGGCCTTAAACTTTGCATTCAAGGACTACTTCAAGAGGCTGTTTAACTTCAAGAAAGACCGTGATGGCTACTGGAAATGGTTTGCTGGCAACCTTGCCTCAGGTGGTGCTGCTGGTGCTTCCTCTTTACTCTTTGTCTACTCCTTGGATTATGCTCGTACCCGGCTTGCCAATGATGCAAAGGCTGCAAAGAAGGGAGGTGAGAGGCAATTCAATGGTTTGGTTGATGTCTACAGAAAAACCCTGAAGTCTGATGGTATTGCTGGCCTGTACCGTGGATTCAATATCTCCTGTGTCGGTATTATTGTGTACCGTGGTCTCTACTTTGGAATGTATGATTCTCTGAAGCCAGTGCTACTAACTGGATCATTGCAGGTTAGCTCACCAGCTTCTTTACGAAATGCTGATTTTGCTGACCATCTCTGGATTATTTTTTCTCTATAAATTTCCAATACCTGAAAATGAGCCTATCTATGATTTCAGGATAGCTTCTTTGCTAGTTTTGCCCTTGGGTGGCTCATCACCAATGGTGCTGGGCTTGCCTCTTACCCAATTGACACTGTTCGTAGAAGAATGATGATGACATCAGGAGAAGCTGTGAAATACAAGAGCTCACTGGATGCATTCTCCCAAATCCTCAAGAATGAGGGAGCCAAGTCTCTCTTCAAGGGTGCTGGAGCCAACATCCTTCGTGCCATTGCTGGCGCTGGTGTGCTTGCCGGCTATGACAAGCTCCAGGTGATCGTTTTTGGAAAGAAATACGGCTCTGGTGGTGCTTAAACCAAAATCGCCTCTGTTTATTTCCCGCAAGAAGGTTAGATGGCGATGAAAATTATGTTTTTGATGTGTTAGACAATTAATTGAAGGCTCTGTTTGCATACTGCCTGCACTATCCCTTTTTGAATAAGTTATATGAACTTAGAGAGGTCAAAAAACCCGAAACTTAATCCATTTAAAGGTTTCCTTTTTCTTACCTTTTTTTTTTTCTTATTTTTTTTGCATTTTCCTGGAACTCTTGTGCCAGATGATGAGATAATTTTACTCACGGGATTATTATAAAAGTGTTTGTTTACTTGGGTTTTGATGTTTCATATGCCTTGCTTTTGGATTTTTTATTTTTATTTTTTATTTTTTATAAATTGCATATTTTAGCTTTAGACTTTCAGATGTTTTTGCATATATTGCAGTCTTATTAATTTGCGGTTGCCCAGTTTACACTCTACCCAAGATCTTCAGATGGGAAATTCAGATCCCATGAACCAAAGTAAAGGATAGAAAATATAAGTGTAGTAGTACTATTTACATTTTACCATTTTTAGCCTGGCAATAGTAAGAAAGCACTGGTCTGATTTGCTGGAAAAGTTGGATTTCTTAATTTATCTAGTAGTAATCAACTAGGAGTTCATGTTGGTCCATATATGAGGCCATGACCTAGTGAGGAGTGTTGGCATGGAAGCAGTACATATTAAAGCATGTAATGTAATGTTCTCAAGTAATAATGTGACACATTGAGGGTGTGAACTCATTAGTAAATCTGAAATGTGGTGGAATGGAATCCATCCACCCTATTGTGTTGTATATGTATGTGCACCTTGCTCGTCGTAAAGGAAGGGTAATGATGATGCAAGGACTAAGGAATTTACATTAGGAGGGCCAGGGGTGGTAATTGGTTGTGGGTTTTCAGTTTGATCCAAATTGTCACTCAATGTTTTGACCCTCCACTCCATAGACACTACTGAATCCACAATGGTTTTGACAGTAAGTATCCTATGATTTGAACCCAACTTGAGCCTTATGGAATTGAGACTACTGACGCAGTTCCTCAATTGTTTTGACTTCTGTCCTAGTTCAGAGCTGAAACAACAACTCCTACTACATTTCAGTTGATCTAGATTTTGTTGTAATTTATACTTCTACATATATATTTACATAACGATTGTGGGAGCAAGCATTTAAAAATGCAAAGCAGAGATTCTTTCTGTAAGTTGTGTGAAGTGTCCTAGCCCTCAGGTTGGATTCCAATTTCCAATATCTAATACTGAAGCTTGGCAAGATTAGACTTTAATTTGATAGTGTTTTGATGATTAACTTTAATAGTATAATGCTTTCTCAATTATATAATCATTAATATATAGTCAAATGAGGTTTTATTAGTTGTTGTTGTTGTTGTTGTTTTTTTTTTTTTTTTTTTTTTTGTAAAAATTAACACTCGAGTGTCGGCAAAAATGTGTGGAGTTAAAACCACACAACTTACAAAGAAATAAAGGGGAGTGATAGGGGCAGAATGAATGCACTCTTATTTTCACAAGGAAGTTTTTATAAAAGTATGTCATATGAAATTTAAAAAGAATAAAACTAAATTCTATATATAAAAAATACTATTTACAAAACAAAATTTGACTCCATATAAAAATTTCAATACTCCTCCGTGGTGCGAAATTTGGTCACTACCCCTTTTAAGGGTATCCACGAAAATTGACCACTTTTTCTTTTTAGACCAATTACATTAATATAAACCTAATTAAACTATTGATTTTAAAACTAATCCAACTTTAAATGGGGTTGAGGACTTACTCAAGTGGTAACTCCCCCAACTCCCAACCAATAGATTGGGTGTTCGAATTTCCACCCGCCCCCTATCCCTCCCATTTGTTCCCTTTGTAATTGTGTGGCTTGGGCTCCCACCACTCATTTCCAGACTTTCAATGGCTCCTAAAAAAATAAATCAAACTTTAAATATTTTCTAAATAAATTACAACCAAAAAAATATAACGAAAAGAAAAGGAAAAGGAAAAAACCACCCGAAATTGTAATAGTTGTTGTGGAGATAATAAATATGTATATGTGTATATTAATTATATATATAATTATAATAATGATAGTAGTGTAATTTTAAATGATGAAAGAAGTGAAATGAAGAGAACAGAGACGGAGTGAAGAGAGCAGAAGCAATTCAAGACTATGATTTCTTGTATTTTTGTGTATCATTCATAAGTAGTATGCCTAGGCAACCATCATCCACCACCATTCAATTCAACATTCAATACTTCTACCTATATTCACTATTACATACTTAATGCATTCAACCAATTCACTATTGTTCAACACTTCCCCTGAATGCATTTATACAAAGAATATGCCTCGTTATAACCTTACTTGGAAAAACCCTGTGGAAAAAAAAATCCAAGTTAGGAAAAAGAGTACATGATTCTTGTATATTTAATTCTCCCTCTGATCAAGGCATCACTTGAGATTCGTTAGTTGGCGCATCCCGATATTTTTCACCAACTTCTCGAATGTTGCCGTTGGTAGTGCCTTGGTAAACAAATCAACAAGATTTTCAGGTGAACGGATTTGTTGCACATCTATTTCACCGTTTTTCTGTAAATCATGAGTGTAGAAAATTTTTGGTGAAATGTGTTTCGTTCTATCTCCTTTAATATACCCTCATTTAATTGTGCTATACAAGCTGCATTATCTTCGTATAGAATTGTTGGAGGTATTTTTTCTTCAGTAGCTATGCCACAATTTTTCAATATATGGTGCATCAAAGATCGCAACCATACACACTCTCGACTGGCTTCATGGATTGCTAAAATTTCAGCATGATTTGACGAAGTAGCAGTCAAAGTCTGCTTCATTGATCTCCATAAAATTGCAGTACCACCACATGTAAAAACATAGCCAGTTTGAGATTTGGCTTTATGTGGATCTGACAAATATCTAGTATCAGCAAAACCGATTATTTCATGTTGAGAATCATTTAGGTAAAATAACCCAAGATCAATACTTCATTTGAGATAGCGAAATATATGTTTAATTCCATTCCAATGTCGTCTTGTAGGGGATGAACTAAATCTCGCTAATAAATTTACTGCGAATGATATATCTGGCCTAGTGCAGTTTGCGAGAAACATTAAAGCACCTATGGCACTTAAATATGAGACCTCTGGTCCAAGAATTTGTTCACCTTCCTCTTATGGTCTAAAGGATCATTTTTTATATCAAGTGACCTTACGACCATTGGAGTACCCAATGGATGTGCTTTATCTATATAAATCGCTTTAATACTCTCCGAGTATAAGCTGTTTGATGGACAAAAGTTCCATCATTTAAATATTCAATTTGTAGACCAAGGCATGATTTGGTTTTACCAAAATCTTTGATTTCAAATTCCTTTTTCAGGTATTCAACAGCCTTTTGGAGCTCATCTTGAGTTCCAATCAAGTTGAGATCATCAACATAAACTGCAATTATTACAAACTCTGGTCCATTTCTCTTAATGAAAATACATGGACAAATTGGGTCATTTGTATAACACTATTGTATCAGAGACTCACTGAGTCGGTTATACCACATTCGCCCGGACTGTTTCAGTCCATATAGGGATTTTTGTAATTTGATGGAATACATATGTTTAGAATTTGATTCATATGTCTCTAACATCTTTAATCCCTCTGGGATCTTCATATAGATATCTGTATCTAAATTTCCATATAGATATGCAGTAATAACATCCATCAATCTCATTTCAAGATTTTGATGGACTGCTACACTGATAAGATATCTAAATGTTATTCCATCCATTACCGGGGAATATGTTTCATCATAGTCAAATCCGGGTCTCTGTGAGAACCCTTGAGCGACTAATCTCGCTTTGTATCTGACAATTTCATTTTTCTCATTTCTTTTTCTTACAAAGACCCATTTATATCCAACTGGCTTTATATTTTCTAGAGTTTTGACAATCGGTCCAAACACATTTCGTCTAGCCAGGGAATCCAATTCAGATTGGATTGCATTTTTCCATTTTGGCCAATCTTCTCTTTTCCGACATTCATCAACCGATTTTGGTTCATGATCCTCGTCATCATTTATGATGTCAAGTGCTATGTGGTATGATAATACATTATCTATGACAATTGCATCTCGGTTCCAAACATTTCTGCTTGTGACAAAATTGATTGATATTTCATTATTCTCAAGTTCATGCTCATCTGGAGCTGCAAGTTCATGCTCCTCCGGAGCTGTTTGCTCTCCAAGAGCTTCTTTTTCCTCTGGAATATTTTCTGTAATTTTCACTTTCAATGATTTGTAACCCCCTTTTCTTTCGAGGATTTTAATCTTTGGAACCTGGTGGTCTATCACGGTTCAAGCGTGCAGTAGATTCATCTTTGGCACTTGAAATTGGTCCCTTTGGGACATTAATTTTGATTGGAACATTTGCTGCTGGTATATGAGATTTAGTTACTCTTCTAGAGTCGCATAATGCGTCCGGCAATTGATTTGTAATATTCTGCAAATGTACAATTCTTTGTACTTCTAGTTCACAATCATTTGTACGAGGATCAAAGAAATCTAATGGTGTTTTCCAGTTGATTTCTTTTTCCTTGGTTAATTTTTGTCTCCCCCTAATTTCGGGAAATGAGATTCGTCAAAATGACAATATTTGAATTTCGCAGTAAATAAATTACCAGTCAATGGTTCAAGATATCGAATAATCGATGGCGATTCATACCCGACATATATTCCCAATCTACGTTGGGGACCCATCTTTGTGCGTTGAGGCGGTGCAATCGAGACATATACCGCGCAACCAAATATTCCGAGATGGGATATATTGGGTTCATGCCCAAATGTTAATTGTATAGGGGAGTATTCATGATAAAGTGTCGGTCTTAACCACACCAATTTTGCTGCATGTAGTATTGCATGCCCCCAAGCTGTCAATGGAAATCCAGATCTCATTAATAATGGTCTGGAAATTAATTGTAAACGCTTTATAAGCGATTCAGCAAGTCCATTCTATGTATGTACATGAGCAACAGGATGCTCAACTGTTATGCCAATTGACATGCAATATTCATCAAACCTCTAGGATGAATATTCACCAGCATTATCCAAACGGATATTTTTTATTGTATAATCAGGGAACTGTGCTCGTAATTTAATAATTTGAGCAAGTAACTTTATAAACGCATGGTTGCGAGATGATAGCAATGTTACATTGGACCATCTTGTTGATGCATCAATTAGCACCATAAAATATTTAAATGGCCCACATGATGGATCTATAGATCCACATATATCACCCTGACTTCTTTCAAGAAAACTAGGGTTTTCAGTTCCCACTTTTGTTGGTGAATGTTTGATAATCAATTTTCCTTGGGAGCAAGCAACACATATATAATCATTATGTTGCAGTAATTTTTGTCCCTTTAATTAATGACCATGGCTATTTGTAATAATTCGCCTCATCATTGTATAGCCAGGATGGCCTAGGCGATCATGCCATATCATATATTAATCGGTAAGCATATGGCTTCCAATAGACCTCTGGCCTATTTGGGGATGGTCTCTGGCCTTTAATAAACATCTGGTCAATATTGCTTGTTTATGAACGCTGCTAAGTCCTCGACCTACTGTTCCCCTAACGCCACTTTGACTGAAAAGAGCTGGTTGAACTCTTACTTGGGGATATCGGCCATCGATAAACTGGATTGCTATCTCGGCTTTCCAATTATTCATGGTCGTATCCGGATTTCGCATTTTGATTACCTGATTAAGAAGATCCAGGAAAGGCTTAATTTGGTCCTCCGTTTTGTTGAACAAAGCAGGTCGTGTCACTTCGCTCGTGCGGTATTATGCTCTCTTCCTATTTACATTATGCAAGTCCATATGTTGCCTCATGGGGTTGCAATAAGATTGATCAGATTGTGAGACGTTGGATTTGGAAGGGTGCTAGTGGTCGTGGATTACACATTGTCAACTGGAATTGGTGACTCGGCCGAGGGCCTATGGTGGGCTAGGCATTCGCAAAAGTCATCAAATGAATTTAGCATTGTTCGGGAAGAAACTTTGTGACTATTCTACCGACACAGATAAATTGTGGGTGCGTGTTTTTAAATCAAAATATGGGACTGCTCCAGGTTTCTTGCCGTGCGATCATTACCGAGGCTCCAAGGTATGGCGCTCGTTGGTTAAAGCTGCAAAGGTATTCCGGGATGGATATGGCGTTCGCATAGGGAACGGATCTAGTTCTTTATGGTATTCACCTTGGTGGGAGGGGCAGTGTCTTGCTAATCATGTTCCCTTTGTTGATATCCATGACCTTTCACTACGCATAAAGGATGTGGTTGATCATAGCTGATGGAATTTAGGGATCATATACTCTTGGTTGTCGGAGGACCTGAAGAACAAGATAAATGCTTCGCCGGCTCCTTTCTTGAATCCAGGGACGCCTGATATTATGCAATGGAGGGGCGACCTTAAGGGCATTTACAGTGTTTCCTCGGGCTATCATTGGATTGATATATGTGATCGCTCGGACAGCGAATGGGCATGAATGTGGAAGGCTTGCATCCCGGAAAAAATTGGATTTCTTCTTTGGACTATTAGTCATGGAGCCTTGCCATGTAACGAGCTACGCCATCACAGGGGGATTGCTACATCTCCGTTATGCTCTATTTGTGGGGATGAGGTTGAGGACTGGAAACATGCGTTATTTTTATGCACATGGGCTGATCAAGTTTGGCGAAGAGGGGGTTTCCATTTCCAGAGTATGATTGAGGAGTTGATTGTCCATTCGATCCGTCATTGGCTAGAATGGGCATGGAGGTCATGGGGATCTCGTTTCATTTTTATGTTATGGGTAGTATGGTGTCAACGCAATGAAAGGGTTTTTCTTGGCGCTGGTCTTAGTCGGAATAGCATTGTCATGAAAGCTGCACGTCTCCACCTTCATCTTGAGCGTGCAGCGACTGCTAGGAGTAGAGGGAGGGAGTTGCGCCAGGTCTGCTGGCTTGAGGAAGGCATGGTGGGGAGTGTATTGCATTCGGATGGATGTGTCTTGGCAGGGCCTTCTAGATCTGGATATGGAGCTTTTATCCGCTCTCATGAAGGTCACTGGCTGGGTGCTTGTGGAGGTAATCTGGGGAGCCTATGTATTCTGGAGGTCGAACTCTTGGCGCTTCGGTTCGGCTTGATATTGGCGGGTCAACTTGGCGTGACACTTATGGCTTGCATGGTTGATTCTATGGAGGTTGTTCGTCTTGTTGAAGGTCTAGCAGACGGTCGCCATACATTATGGCCGGTTGTGCAAGAAGTGAAAGCCTTGATGAGTTCTATGAATGGTTGTGTGCTTCGCCATGTCTATAGAGAGGGCAATCAGGTTGCTGACGGTCTCGCTCGAAAGACGGTGTGTTTGGAAGATTTCTTTACCGTTTGGGCCTTCCCCCCGGATGAAGTTCGTGATCTTATTGATAAAGACGCCGCGGGAGCTTCCTATGGTCGTCTGATTTAATTGTTGCTTTCTTTTCCTCTTTATTTTTTCCTTTTTCTTTTATTTGCTCGCCTTTTCAGGCTGATTTACCAAAAAAAAATATTAATGGGCCTCTGACCTTAAGTAGACCTCTGGTTTATTTGGGGAATATTAGACCTGTGGTCAAAGTGATAATTTTTAATTGTATTTATCTTTGTAAAATACAATCCAGATGACAGAGCTGGTAATTTTCCAATATATATTTCTTACCATGAGTGGTAATTGTAGTTAATAAGTATTCGACATTCTCTGAAGTCGATGTCTCGAGATGATACTCATTTTCTCGGATATCTTTAAAACTCAATAAATTTCTTCGAGACTTGGGAGATAGGAGTGCATTTTTCACAATTAATTTTGTTCCCTCTGGAAAATAAGGTTGGCTGTGCCAATTCCTTGTATAATATTTGCACTACCACATATTGTGTTTATATTTATATCTCCCATTCTTAAATTGGAAAAATACTTTATGTCTTTTAGTATCATGTGCGTTGAAGCACTATCAATAAGACATATATTATCACTTTTAAAATTCCCCATTTGCTGGAATTAAAACAAGATATCATTAATATTAAAACAAGATTTAACATAAGTGAAATATTACAATACATAGACAGTAATATAGCACACGTACAAAACTAAAGACAGATACAGAAGTTCAAAGCATAATGAAAATAATGATACAACATAACAATTAAACCAAATCATTATATAAATCATCAACTTGAAATTCTGGGATATTGGGCATATTCTCCTCAGAATTCATTCTGTCAACATGGTTTGTTTCAACCACCCTTTTTCCTTTCTCCCTCTGGGAGTCTTGGTAGAGTTTTACCCAATGATCTCTGGTACGACAATTTTTGTACCAGTGCCCTTTTAGGCCACATCTATCGTATTTGGCTTCTTCATAACTCTATTTTTGGGCATCACCTCTGGTGTTGCCCTGATTCAGATTACGTGTGTATGTTGTGGGTCTAATATAAATATTGTTGCGGAAATGACTTTTCCCACGACCTCAGTTATATCCACGACCACGAGGTCTCTGACCTCGGCCACAACCACGGCTAGAAGATTCAGTCACATGTGCCTCTGGCAATGGACTACAACTAGTTGGTCTCATTTCATGATTTTTTAATAATAGATTATTATTCTTTTCAGCCAATAACAAAAATGTAATCAGATCAGAATATTCAGTGAAACCATCTGCTTGGTATTGTTGCGCTAATACCGAATTAGAGGGGTGGAATGTGGAGAATGTCTTCTCTATCATTTCTTTATCAGTAACTATTTCACCACACAATCTTAATTGTGATACAATATTAAACAGAGCATAATTATAATCATTAACCGACTTAAAATCTTTGAATCGTAAGTGTAACCAGTCATACTGGGCTCGAGGGAGATTAATTGATCTTAAATGATCATATCTCTTTTTTAAGTTCTCCCAGAGTTCAATTGGGTCTCTGACAGTTAAATACTGTGTTTTCAATCCTTCATCAAGATGATGGCGGATGAAAATCATAGCTTTCGCACGGTCTTGGCTTGAAGCCTGATTGTCTTTTTCAATTATTTTTTCTAGACCCATAGATTCCAAATGGATTTCGACATCCATTTTTCAAGATAAATAATTATCTCCAGATACCATCAGTGGTCTGAAATCCTGCTTTGCCAAGTTAGCCACAATAGAATTATTGAAATACAAAGATTAAATATTACCTCAAAGAAATTCCGGCAGAGCTCCGTTCGTGGCTCGTACTGATAACGTGTTGTGGAGATAATAAATATGTATATGTGTATATTAATTATATATAATTATAATAATGATAGTAGTGTATATTATAAATGATGAAAGAAGTTAAATGAAGAGAACAGAGACGGAGTGAAGAGAGCAGAAGCAATTCAAGACTATGATTTCTTGTATTTTTGTGTATCATTCATAATGTCAGTATGCCTATACTTATAGGCAACCATCATCCACCACCATTCAATTCAACATTTAATACTTCCACCTATATTCACTATTACATACTTAATGCATTCAACCAATTCACTATTGTTCAACAATAGTGATATTTGTCTAGCTTCTCGTTTTCCCGACTCTCTCAAACATTCACCAGTTTAGAAGATGTGACATTTTAATATCAATGACTACCCGGTTTGTTTTATTTATATTTAGACTAAGATTTATTAACCAGTGAATAATGGAATTAAAAGATCTTGGCACACCTATGCTATGTTTTTCATATGGTAAATAAAGACTGGATTTTTTTTTTAATTTATTTATAAAGACAAGACTGGAATTGGAATTTGTATTTGCTCATTTTCTATGTACTGTTGCTTAATTATTTGTTTCCTCTGTTGGGAACCTGTTTTGAGCAAATGTGTTCGCAACCAAAATCTGAACTTCTTGGTCCGTTCTCTTCTCGCAACCTTATCCTACAAACTATTGGAGGAAAGTGCATCTGGCGGATATGCATAAATATTCTCTACAACGTCTAGTGCACTTCTTGCCCGCATCGTGTTCTAGTAAGATGGAAAGAAAATATCTCATTCCGGGCAACTCCATTCTAAGGAAGGAAATATGGTTACAATATCTTGCCTTAGAATGGAGATTTGAATCACTTCAAAAGGAGTGGCCAAAGACTGAAGGAGTATGACGAAAGAATCAATTCTCTTGTGCCATTGAGATATCCTTGAAGTGAGAAAGAAACATTCCCTCTCGTGTCCGAACACCTATAGGGACTAATGACAGCCTAAGTAAAGATCCAGTTGGACAGAGTGTAGACCAAAAACTCTATTGAGGCATCATTGGAAGCTTGATGTACTTAGCTGCGAGTAGACCAGACATTAGCTATGTTGTTGGTGTTTGTGCTCGTTATCAAACCGATCCAAAAGAATCTCATTTTAAAGCAGCAAAAAGAGTTATCAAATATGTTTTGGGAACAAGTGATCTTGGTCTATGGTATTCTAACGAATCTAATCTCTCATTGCTTGGTTATGGTGATGCAGATTGGGCAGGTGATACTGATGATAGAAAGAGCACAACCGGAGGATGCTTCTACATTGGAACTAATCTTGTCAGTTGATATAGCAAAACCCAAAGTTCAATCTCCTTATCAACCGCGGAGGCAGAATATATAGCTGCGGGAAGCAGTTGTGCTCAAATGCTATGGATGAAACAAATGATGCAAGATTATGGAATTGATCAAGAAGTGTTGACTATTCTTTGTGACAACATGAGTGCCATAAACATATCGAAGAATCCAGTTCAACATGGTAGAACAAAGCATATTGAGCTTCGACATCACTTCATTAGAGAACTCGTTGAAGACGGAATTGTGTCCATACAACATGTCGGAACTACCAGCAACATGCAGATATTCTAACTAAGGCATTGGATCGTGAGAGATTCGAAAAATTAAGAAGGGATCTCGGCCTTTGCACAATCAATTAAAATCGAATAAGTTTTTTATGCAATTTCCATTATTATATATACTACTTACATAGTTTTTCAATATTTTGTTACCTAAATTATGTCTAATATTTCTTTTAAGTGTTATTTTGCAAATTCTTAAGGCAATTTATCTCCATAGATTCAAAATTTAAATTGGTGATTTGACATCCGGACATGACATCGCGTGAGGGCGGGAACGGTTATTAGCCTTCACATGTTCAAAATTGTGATCATGACAGTTTTGGAAATCGTGATTCTCTTTCCAAACTTGAATTAAGGGAAGTTTCATCTCAAATCGTCTACATATCTCTCAAATTGATATTGTTCTCCCTTACTCAAATCCATTCGGCTATTTCTCATCCCTCTCAAAATTCTTAAGCTTTCATCAAACACTGGTGCACTCACTCTTTCCCAAAAAATGTTTCTCTCTTTCAAAGCAATTATGGTGAGAACGCGAGGAAGCTAAAGCTCCAAATCAAAGGATCCTACCCCTGCCTCTTCGAAAGGACGAAAGAAGGTGATTTCGCCAGAGGAATCCAATGCCAAAGGTCGTGCAAAAGCTGTTAAAAAGGCCATTGTTGAACAAACTATTTCGGAAACTCCTACCATCGTACGTGTTCCATTCCAATCTTCATCTCCATCCACTGCCGATTCTTCATCTCCATCCACTGCCGAAGATAAGGGTGAAAAAGGGGCGGCTACCGCTGAAACTCAAATCATTGTTCGAGATCCTCTCGACATTAGATCCGAAGTAGGAGAAGCCACCGCGATGAAACAAAACGAGGTGGAGTCTCAAAAGGCGAAGGGCAAAACAACCTCTTCCTCAAAACCAAAAGAAAAAGCGGTTGCTAGAAAGAGGGCCACCATTAGTGAACGAGTTGAAGCCGATCTTGCACAGGCATTAAAACCATTGGACACTATCTTGGAGAATCTTCCTTCACTGGGATCAGGTAAAGATGTTCAAACTTCCTTGCCTTCTAATGTTACTGGTTCAGTTCCAGAGAATGCCCCTAAGGTGTCCACCACAAAGCCCAAGAAGAAAACTCCTGCGAAGAAGGGTGGTGAACTACCTGTTGCTAAGACTGCATCAAATCCAGTAACACCAAGTGTGGAAATTCCCAAAGATCAACATACTATCAATGCTGCTGATGTGCAAAAGAGTCCACCAGAGGCGTCTGAACGACTGACGAAACAACCTGATGAGGATGAATTAGATTCTGACTATTTGGAATAATCTGACGACGGTAGCTCGGGAAGAGTCGATGATTGAAATAAGTGATGATGAAAAGAATGATGCTGCAAATGAAATTAAGAAGGAGATAGCTTGTACCGCTAGTATGAAAAGAAAACACATTCTGAGGAAGAAAGCGGAACCGTCTGTCCCAGCAAAGGAACCTGAACCAACTGCCACAATTGCAGAAAAAGAGCCTGAACGTACTGATGCTGAACAAGTAGAAGAGGGTGAAGAATCAAATAATGAGGAAGAAGTGTCCGCAAATGAAACATGATCCAAAGGAAACAAGGAATCTAGAGGCGACACTGAACAGGTCACTGAAGATGCTCAGGATCAGACTGAGGGGGAGAATTCTGGAGATATTGAAGAAGACAAGTCCGAGGATCTAGGATCACAGGACATAGAGAGTGATCAAGAAGAATCTGAACATGAGGATGATCAAGAAGAAGATGAAGCAAATGAGGAAGATGAAGGGGAGGAAGAAAGAATGGAGGTCGAAGAACCCCTTGCTGAAGACACCACCATAGCATCTCCTCATCCATCCCCAAGGCGTTCACCAAACCTGTCCGAACTGAAAAAGAGGACACGTTCTGGTCCTGAAGAATGTTCCAAAGCAACAACATCTAAGAAAAGGAAAGTTGCTGAATCATCGTCTGAAGACCATGAACCCGAAATCATTGATGCTGAGAATGCAGTAAGCACCGAATTCTACTATGAAGTGTCTGAACACTATTTCACCACAGTGCTAAAAAAGATGAAGGTGCATCCGGAGATAAAGTTCGCAGCAGAAGGATATGAGGAGATGGGATGGCAAAAATACCTGTAGAAGAGATCATTGCTATTTTGGGCCACATAAATTAAGCAATTCAAAGGACAACTAGTTAGGCATTTCTATGTAAACCTGAGCGATGATGTCCAAAACAAGAAGGGGCCCTGGTTCGAGCTGAAATATGTTCACGATGAACTGTTCGAACTAAAAGCAAAATCTCTCAACAAATTTCTTCAGGTACCGCGTCATTCCTTTAAATCAGTATATTCTCGTTCTGCCAAGTTTAACATGGTCAAGGTTGCCAAAGAACTCACTGGAGAGAAAGGAAAAAGGATTCATGGTAAAGGTTTAAGTGCTGGTGCCTTAACTCAACGGTTTTCTCTTCTCTACAAATTCTGTGCACATAATTTTATGCCCACAACTAATCACTCTGTTGTGTCAAAGAATATATGCAAGTTATTGTATGCCATAGATCAAGTTATGGAGCACTTATGCTTGAACAAATGTTGGCATTTGCTGGAAAGATCAAGAGAAAGTACAACACCACGTTGCCCTTTCCAGCCCTCATTACTGAGTACCAGAAGCACCTCCTCATTCTTGGGAGCAAGCATGACTGCCCTGAGGAGATTGCCAATTTCAAGCTGTCTTCCTCCCTTGCTAAGAAAAAGACTGATCTCCATGGACCAAGAGGGATGATCCCTGCAAAAGACGCCTTCACTTTAGTGCGTGAGCAACTTGCTGATCATATCAATCATATGAAAGTTCTGGAAGTGCAGGTCCAGACAAGAGATGAAGACAAAAATGAGGATACCAATCCAGATGAGGAATCAGATGATGCTGGATCTGATGATGATGAAGATTTCTCCGAGGAATCTGATTGATGTGTTCTTTTTTGAGCAAAATGTGCGCCAGAGGGGGAGTTAAGTTGATGAAACTGTTGATCGGTTCCTCTGGTATTAACTATAAGAAGGAGGGGGAGCCTGCTGCTGCTGTGAAAGGGATAACTCTGTTGCTTTTGTCTTTATTTTTTTTTACTGTTTGACCTATTTCTGTGAACTATTTTTGGATGTTGCATTATGGCTTGTAATAATTAAACTTTGATTTGTGATGCTGTATCTTTTTGATTGCCATATGCTGTTTTGATGTACATGCTCCTAGTGTGATAGGAAAATCTTTGTACGGAGCATTAGAATAGTTTGTCTATTCTCGGGAACATTTGTACTTGGTGGTTGGGGAATGAAAGGGAAGCACTTTGATTCATATGTTTTTGTGAGTGTTAGACATGGGTTTGATCAACTCATTTCTGGCCCACATTCTGCCAAAAAGGGGGAGATTGTTGGGAACCAGTTTTGAGCAAATGTGTTCACAATCGATGTCTGAACTACTTGGTCCGTTCCCTTCTCGCAACCTTATCTGACAAACTATTGGAGGAAAGTGCATCTGGTGGATATGATAAATATTCTCTACAACGGCTAGTGCACTTCTTGCCCGTATCGTGTTCTAGTAAGATGGAAAGAAAATATCTCATTCTGGGCAACTCCATTCTAAGGAAGGAAATATTATGGTAACAATATCTTACCTTAGAATAGAGATTTGAATCACTTCAAAAAGAGCGGCCAAAAACTAAAGGAGTACGACGAAAGAATCATTCTCTTGTTCCATTGAGATATCCTTGAAGTGAGAAAGAAACATTCCCTCCCGTGTTCGTTAATACATCATACCAAAGGAATTATTCGATCAACACAACCTTGGGTGATTTGATCAAGAGAGTGGTACGTGGATCTGCAACAAACAAACAAAAAAAAAAACACAGAGGAAGTACGACTTTGTTCTTGTGCTGGAACAACACATGCTGGAATTTTTTTGCCATGGAATCTTATTTTTCATTGAATCAATGGTGTAGATGTAGTAAGGATAATTATGTAATTATGTAATTTTATTCTCTCTCCGTCCCATGTAAGATGTCTGGCTTGACTTTTTGACACTGTTCATTGTTCAACTTTGACTCAATATTATTGTAAGTATATATTTGAAAAAAATAGTCGAGTTCGGTCTTGTTAGATTCGTTTAATTATATAATTTTAGAATACATATTTTACATAATTTTTACTTGTATATATTTTGAGATATTAATGTTTAAAAAACTGCATTGGATTGTGTGCAGAAGTCACACATGACATCTTAGTTGGGACAAGGGGAGTATATCTTATTAATTTATTAATATTTTATTTATATTCTTATACTTTATACATTTTACAGATTTTTAAGGTGTACTCATTTCATATGATTTTTAAGATGAATGTTTGATATTCTCAACACATAATGCCAATATATTCAAACAGAATGTTGGAATATCTCAAAAGAGATTGTTTGATATTCTCAATACATAATGCCAATATATTGAAAACAAAATGTTCAAATATTTCAAATAGAGGTTGTTTTCTTCATTCGGATGGATCTGGACTGGCGAGTAGAAATTGCGCGAGTTTCGGTGCCGTGATTCAAGATTATTCCGGTAAGTGGTTAGTAGGTATTACTGGTTTCCTTGGGGACGTTCCTATGTTGCACGCAGAGATCATTGTTGTGCTTTATGGTCTTCAGATGGCTATTAGCATGGGCATAGTACATATATGGTGTTATTGTGACTCCATGGATGCCTTGTAGTTAATTAAACCCATCACACTATCAATCTCTGGCTTGCGCCTTGTCTTCGCAAAATTGAGGATCTTAAAAATCAATTTCGGACTTGTCACTTTCAGCATATTCTGTGCGAGGGTAATGCGGTCGCGGATTGTTTGGCCAAAACGGGAGCATATAGTGAGTAGTTCTTCATATCATGGACTTTTCCTCCAGATCATACTGAGCCTCTTCTGGCAGCCAATGCTTCTCGAACGTGGTTCCCACGTCACTAGTTAGGATCGTTGTCACTTGTTTTTTCTATTTTTCCTTTTTTCCCTAGCCTGTATAGGTCGTGAAGCAAAAAAACAAAAGCTCAAAATATAATATCAACATAACTTAAAAGGAATTCCAGAAACTCAGAACATAATGCCAAAATATAACAAATAGAATGTGCAAATATCCCAAACAGAATGTCTAAAATGTCTATACAAAATATCAAAATATATCAAATATAACGCACGCATATCTGAATACAAATGTCCAATAGAGTTAGGGTGCAAACTACACATTTGGACTGCATGCGAAGTCGTGGCACACGTTGTTTTTGTGATACCTTGAATTCACTAGCCAAAAACAGTTGAGTCATGTAGGCAAACGTCGAGCTTTCCCAGACAGGTGCACCCCTCGTTAGGATCCCCTGCTTGGTTTTACCGAAAGCGCACGGTATCAAGCTTGCAGTATTTATTTATTTGTCGGGATCATTCACTAGAGAGTTATACGATAGAAGCATTTTAATAACATTATGAATCTTAGATTGTTGAATATATTCTTTGGTTTGTTATGAGTAATGATTATGTCTAAAAATCTAAAATGCAGTAAAGTAATAAAGCAGTAAAGAGACATTATTGAAACACAGTATATAAAAGAAAACATTAAATATTGATTGGAGTGTAAATTCGAGTTTAAGATGGACTAAGACAATTCAAACAAATCAAACTCCTGCCTAAGTAACCATGCTTTACTGATTAAAGAAAATGAGTAGCTCAAAGAGGTGAAATAAATCCTTTATCTCAATCTGTTCATCCTTCATGTCTTCAATCACTTTCCTAAGACGAGTACTTATGATCTAGTGTATTACATTTTAGCACTGAAATCATGAGATACTTATGCTAAGAGATAATCGGTCAGACTTATCTCTTGGCATAAGCTTTCAGAAAATATCACTTAATCTGTTTCTTCCGGATTCAGATTAAGCCATTGAATACTCAAGGTCACATCTAATCCATCTCATACTAGTCTGAACTTATTGTTGTCCTCTTACTATTTTGATAAGAGAAATATCCTATACTCCTTACTTGAATGTCCTCTACAAGAAATAGAAAAGCACATATTTAAATCTATCATTCAAGGGTTGTATAGGACTAAAATCCTTCTCAAAATAATTCCAACAAGTATTTGTTAGAAATAATAATCCCGTAAGTATATCAAGATGAAATTGCTAATCAAAGTCCTTGACTTATCTGGATTACTCAGATTCATACTGATGAATTAGCTTGAGGATTCTCTGTAAATAAATCTAAATACTCATGAATTGACTCAGGATTAATAAAATCTTACAAGTCTATTAACCTCCTACCCATAGCATATGATTGATGAACCATAAATCTATGATCCCTGGAAATTAACCCTTTTAAGATTCTTATTAATCCTTGAGACAAAAGATGATTTTTGAAACATCTTTCCCTTTTAAACGATGCTGAATAGGTTTGTTCTTCATTATCCCGAGTAAATAACGAACTCACAGATTTGTATCATTATTCTCACTCAATAAGATGATGAAAATATTGATATGAGAATTGTACGCAGTGCAATTGTATTCTGATGAAAGCATAATACTCAGCAGTGAGTCTGGGAAATATCCCAAAATATTATGAATATAAGTAGTAATATATGTATAGAGAAACATTGAGGTTTCTAAATCCTCTAAGTAAAATGCTAGGATGCTCCCAAAATATAGGTTGGGAACTAGACAGAAAATAGGGAATATCTCCCCCTTAAAAAGAGTTTGAGAGTCAATCCTACAAAATAGTTGTCCAAGATAATTTGCAGTAATTATCTTGGGGTTTAAAACTATGAACATTCTAGTTTTCCGCGCGCTATATGTGTAAAGCGTGGAGGGAATTAATATTCAAAGAATGCTCCTCAGATTTGATTAATACAAGAGATTAAACTCCTCGCTGTAGAATCTGAATTATGCGGCGAGGGTGTTTAAATCTTGTTTATACAATAGGTGGTATATACTTATAGCGAGGATATGTTTGGTTTCCCTTCAGAAAAGGAACCAATTATGATGTCATCTCAGATTGTTCCCTCGCTTTGTTCAAGTGAACAAAACGAGAGCTCTGATATAACATGTTTTAGGGTTTAAGAAGATAAGTTGTTCTTCGCGTTATCCCAGTGATGAGATAGAGCGAGGGCATGAAATTTTATAGAGGAAAATACTAAGTTTAAGATATATTGAAGGTCTTCCTCGCTCTATTCCATATCTAGAGATATTGCGAGGAAGATTTCTCAACCTTGGTTAGGAAAATGAATTCCAATGTTTCAGCTCTCAAAGATTATCACGCTATGTTTAACACTGCGTGGGTCTTTAAGAACTTAATGAAAATTAATTCATTAACCTGCGATGTTATCATTAAGAACCAAAATCTGATTAAAAATATAACTGGAAAATTTATTCTTTCAATCATCTTGTAAAAGATATTAACAAACATCGAGAATTGTAATTCTAGAACTTCTAAGATACATGTATTTGCGAACTTTTACAAATTGATGAATTATAAAATGAATGAAATTACAGAAAATGGATTGTTTAGTCCCCAAGAAATTCTGAATCAAACAGATTATCGAGAAATAAGATAATTCCTTACAAGATTAAGAGAATTAAACACTGAATTCAAATCAGGAATGCGAAATCTCAAGCCGCTCTTAAGAAAAATACAACTGAAATTCCTAATTACTCGTGCAATTACCCTGATTCTAGTCATTCTTATTGCTAATCCAGTCATAATAATTCATTAATCGCGATCCTAAAGAGAAATTATTCAATCTAACATTTGATTTTCCTCCACAATTCATAAATTGCAACAAGAAATGTAAACGAAAACACCTAGAGATCTGGATCTTATCGGAAAAATGCGAAATCGATTCAACGGAGTTGCGAAAACAAGATAAGTATTCGGCGGTGCGATGGTGAAATTACATCCCGAATGCCATCCCACTCTCCAGATATTCATTAGTCTAATCTAATCTACCGAACAAAAATTCAACTAATCTGCTGTAAAACGAAACTCAAATCTGAAGAACACGAAAATAATTGCAGAAATGTAAACCCTAACTACCTACCTACAAAGCTCTAAAATGAAACAGGAGAATATTGAGAGAGTTTCTTTAATCTCCAGCTTAGCTTGAGCTGACTCCCACAGGTCGTATTTATTGGCTAATGAAAATAACCGTCTTCCACCTGGGCAGAAACTACTCGCGCAATGAATCACTCTCTCTTGCCCCATGCTTCGTCCTGTTCATGTCAAAGCGAGGGCGATGTGAAGTTGCTTCCTCCGATGAAGCGAGGTCTTCACAGTCTTCATCAAATAATGTTCTTCTCGCCATAACTCTTGCCTTTTCTCGACTCGCGCAAAATTTACTCTTCTCGAGATGTGTTTTTGAATATCGCGTGGACTTTCCAAACTTATGCAATTCTGCTTCCGCATTCCTCGCGTCAATCCTTCCATTCTCGCGACATGAATCAAGCTTCTTCCTCGCAACATCATTTTACTTCCTGTTAGCAAGGCAAAACTCAGTTCTTGACAAGAAATAATGCGAGATAAAAACATCAAATTTATTCCAACAGTTCTGAGTTATTTTATGCAAATTCAGATTCCTATCCTGATCCTAATCTTCCAAGACTTTTGACATTCTTTTCTCAGTTCTTCATATAATATCAAGGAAAATAAGATCAAAGATCATGTTTAGGACAACAATTTAGATGAAAATGACAGTCATTAATGGCTGTCAGCACCATCCTCACATTTAGAACCACTTGTCCCCGAGTGGTAGGGAACTGTAAAGTTTCAAGATCAAGTCTAAATTGTGGCCTCCATAATTCAAAATTAATATAAGATCTTCATTGGATCCTTGCCTTATCTTTTTCAACTATTTCAAGCTTTGACTCATTCGATCAATTGATTCTTCATACCTGACTTCTAATCTACCAGACTCAATGAAAATATTGACTAGAGTGATCTCCATTTTTGTGAGTTATTGTATTGTCCCTTAGTTAGTTAGATTATCTCCTTTCACGCTCAATCCTATCCAACTCATGTGCATACCTTGTGTTTCTGAATCCTTAGCAAAAACGAATGAGTTTTTTTTTTTTTTTTTTTTTTTTTTTTTCCCCGAGGGGTGGCTTCTTGTGGCTTTCAATAGCTCGGTTTCACATTATTAGGAGGAGTCGCATGACCTGACATTACAGATGAAACTTCAACTCCCCTGCCCTTAACTTTGCTCTTTTAGAGTTCTTCATCCCATAAGTCAGAGGGGCAACTGTGCCAGCTACTTATATCCACATTATTTTACCACGTTTGTTTCTAAAGTTTCCCTTGTTTTGGCTTTGGACTCATACTTCACTTGATGTGCACACTCATCTTTTAAGAGAGACTAGATTGGATTAATCCTTCTAACCTTAGTCCAATTTGTTGTTTATAGTATGCAAATCACTCAAGTTAATAAAGTCAAAGAGTCTTCAAATTATTCATCTAGTAATGACATCAATCAATCTCAAAGTACTTTAGCTTTTAACAGTTGTCAAAAGCGGTTTCAGATACAATTAAAATATATCAAATGTATATATATGTCATCAGCCACTTAGACTTAGTCTTCTACTTCTTTAATAACTTCCTATCCCACTTAAGTCCTGGTTCTAATTATCAAAGCATTTACTAGATTATAGAATATCGACTCTACAGAATGACTTGATCTAAAGCTCATTCATTCTATCATAATCAGGCAGTAAATTCAAAATAAAAGCAATCAAAAGTTCAAATGAGAGAAATAAAAGTTAAATGCTAGAAGTAGAATATACAAAAAGAAAGAGTTTTAAGTACTCCCCTATGAGAATGTTTGGATCTTTGGGTGGTGCTGAAGGTGGCTTCCTAATGTCTGCTACCAAGGTGGCTAGGATATCTACCAGCCTTGTGCTGTTCTGTTGCTCTTGCCTCCTAAGCTCCATATCCCTCTCTCTCTCTCTTGTCTTCTCTCTTCTAACTCTTCTCTCCTCAGTCTCTCAAATGTTTCCATTTCCTCCCTTCTCATTCTTTCCCGTCTCTCCCATTCCTCCTTCCTTATCTTCTCCTGCCTTTCCATCTCCTATTTTCTGAGTTTTTCTTCAGTTTGAATCCTGGCATGCTCGAGCTCAATCATCTCCTGCTCCATCTCTCTTTGTATGTGTTTGTCTCCTGACATGGTTTTTACCAACATTTCCGTAGACTGTGCAAAACTCTGGATTGAAGTACTCATGTTCTGAGATTCATCCACTGACACTATATTTCTCAATGGTTGTCTTGGAAGTTGGGATGGCGCAGAAATATCTTCGAGCTCCTCATCTTCAAGAATAGCATTTAATGCAGGAGATGCTGCTGAAATCTTTGATCTTTTTATTGCAACTCTAGGCCGAGATGATTTAGATTTTGAAGGAAGTTTGGTCTGTCTGGCTTTAGGAGATGGCACTTTTGATCCTGAACCTTCATATGTCTGTTCTTCCAAATCAGGCATTTGATACACTAATTCTCCTCTTAAAGTGTCCACTGGCAAAGGGATAGGTGGATCTATCTTAATAATCTCTGTAAAAAATGGTGCCATTGACACTTCCTGCTTTTCACAAAGTCTTCTGATAAGGTTTGGATATGCCAATGCTGCATCTTCCCCAACTCTTGATTTGATTACATTTAAAACATGGTGTGCAACACTACATTTTCTTCCTGCCCAAATCAATGCAAATCCCTCAAAAGTTCCAGCAGAAGGTCCTTGAAAATTAGTGGTAGGCCTGAGCTTTGAGTAATAGAAGTCAAGTGTTGGCAGATACTCAGTTTTCAAATTCTTCAGTGGAATCTTATTCTGTTCAGTTCCTCTGTGTGTTGAACAAAATCCTAGTGCCATCTTTCTAGCATTGATCAACTTTATTGCCCTGAGTCTTTTTCCTCAAAAGGATTTCAGACCTGACTTCTGGATGTTTCAGTACAGGTGCCTGTATCAAATCATTAAGAGTATCCACATTGACTTGCACTGTTTTGCCATGGATCCAAGTTGTCTCAGCTTCCACATCAAAGTTGGCATAGAACTCCCTGATCAACTCCACATATCCACACTTGTTATTATGCCTCATGAAGATGTCCCACTCATTGATCCTTCTCCAGTAATTAATGCACTTATGGTTTATGTACGTTGGATGGAATCCCTTGTCCGGAATAATCATCTTCGACATTGCTCTTTTCTTCCATTGAATTTAACCTTGATTTCCTCCTCTGTAAACTCAGTTCTTTTCTCAATGCTGTCAGGAATTGACAATCTTACCTTCGTACTATTCTTTCCCCCCAGTAGCTTAAAGGCATAAGCTCTGGAACTTCTTTTCCAGGAGAGGATCCTTCAGAAGTATCTGATTCACTCCCTTCAGATTCCTATGCCTCTTCCTGATCATCTCCTACAGCTTCTTCTCCTTCATCACCTGGTTGATTTCCTTCCTGGATAGGTTCTACATTCTCTTCTTGATCCTCCACTGTTTCAGTACGATGAAGATCATCAATATCTGAACCAGGTATCAATGAGGTGCTTGTATCTATCCTCTCAGTTATCTCCAAGCTCTGCTGATTCAGAGTTTTTGTAGGTTCCTGTGGTTCTGGTTCTAGGTATGTTTCTGATTCTGGCTCTGGGTGTGGTTCATTCAATAAGAGTGGGGTCTCAGTAGATTCTGGAATGAATACTCCTTGACTTATCAAATGTTCTTCCAATTTCTGCCTCTGACTCTCAATCCAAAATGGGTCTTGCAACCTAGAGATTGCTCTCTGAGCTACTTCATTCCTGATTGGAGATGGTAAGATTCACTGGTTAGATTGACTATCAGCCGAAGTTTGTGACTTTACACTTCGATAAACATTTAGATCAACTAAGTATTCTTCCTGCTGTTTTTCTCTGACAACTTTTTCTTCATAGAGAACCATTTGCCTTTCTTGGTTATTCTGAGATTCATTCATCTGGATCTCTTCCCTGTAAGCCTGAAGGGCTAATGGACTAGGTTCCACTACCACTCCTGAATTAATCTGCTGTTTAACTCTCCCTAGCTCCAAATCAAGCTTCTCTGCATACTCAGTTGCTTGTTCCTCAGTAGTGCGTGCATTTCCTCCTTCTCTTGCCAGTTTTCTAAACTTCTTTATCATTCCTTCCAAAGATGAATTCATGTTTCCCACAGTGATTCCGTGCAGGTTCAGATCATCAAATTCTTCCAAGTCTCTGATTGATTGATCTTGAACTGTGTTCACCACCAACTCTTCCACTTGATCCAAAAATTCTTGCTCAACTGGAGTTTGTTTTGGTGGTAAATTCTGTTCTAACTGGCTTGCTGCTCTAAGAAAGTTGTCAGCTTCCTCAGTGAAATCGTCAACAAATTTCTGATCATTCCCTGTTCTTGGCAATTCATCAAAATTCTGCTGACTTTCAAGTAGAACTCGATTCACTTGTGCTTGCTGGTTCTCATCCTGTCCTTCCAGGTTTTCCTCTATAGTACCTTCAGTATGTTGAAGATGAATGGTTGGATCCAAAGGATATTGTGCTTCAGATTGATATTCAACAATACAAGATTTCCATCCTTCTGGATCAATGGCTCCCAATTCCAAACCTTCAAAAGGTACAAGTTCCAGTCCTTCTGAGAATGCTCCCTCTGGTTTGGTTTCATTATCCCCAGTAAAGGCACTATTGCTTGCTGAACTCCCAGAATTGGTTCAACCTTCTCTTCATCAGAACTGATGTCATGTACCATAAACTTAGGTTTTCTGGCTTTCATCTTTATTCTGAATTTCTTGACAGGTTTACAAGGCTCATTTTCTTGTTGCTTTTCCTTCTCAAGAGCCGTTTCTTGTTGTACTACCTCTTCAGGAAAAGGTTCTTGCTGTTTAGCTGATGGCTTTTCCTTTCTTTTATAGACAACAATGTCCTTGCTTCCCTGAGATGGTTGCAATAATTCCTTGTTTCCCTCCATCAATTGCTGTGATTCTGGAGTTTTTCTTTTCAAATCCAAAACCTCTTTAATTGTTAGTTCATCTTCATTTTTCCTCTTCTTAGAAGATTGGCTAGTCTTCTCAGACTTGTATTTCTTCACCTTACTCTCAGTCCTTTTTTATCCGGAGGTGCTTCTTCTGAAGAACTTGAACTGAGAATATGTGACTTTCTTTTCCTGGTAGACTCTTTCTTCTTACCCTTCTTCTCTTGTGCTCGCATAAATTCACTAAATTCGCGGTCTTCCTCCTCTCGATACTGAGTAACAAGATTTTGCAACTCTAGATTTACTTCATCATCTTCTTCATTTCCTTCTCCTACAACCCTCTGAACTGACTCTACCATTCGTATCCTCTCAAGTCTTTCTTCCTCATCCGTGCTTTCCTCATCAGAATCATTTTTCTTGATATAAAGGTTCTTACCTAAACCTTTGAGCATCATGTTCATCCCCTTTCTACTCAGATATTTCTCATTCCATTTATCCCAATCATCAATGATTATCTGTTGAATCTGTCCTTGAGTTTGATCAGTATAAGCTCTATGCTCCTTATATGCATTTTCTCTGCACATACTGTCATATCTAATATACTTATCAATGAATTCCTTCTTTCTCTCTCCTGAACAAGTTCATGAACTTCTTGCTGGAGAGGTGGAGGTAATCTCTTCATGATCTTATGTGGCCTATCTATAATGAGAATATCCGCATCTGCTGGTGTTATTGCTGGGGCTGAAACTTTATTGAAGTTCTTTATAGGTTCCAAACCTTCATTTATGACAGACTCTCTGAAGATCTTCCTGACTATATTTTGCGGTGTTTGTTTTGCATCTGATCTTTGCTTTCTATTCTTCCCTGTTCTCTCAGCTTCTTTTTCTTTTGCATCCTTAACCCATGCCTGCTGTTCAGGCATTAGATCAGCAAAATCTTCTAGTGGAAACTCTTCATCAGGTTTCCTTGTTAGCCCTGGTCTGAGGATTCTTTTCCTAAGATTTTCCCCCTTAGCCCACTCATTCATATGTCTTATTCAGCTATTCCTAGCTTCCTGGATGGTCATAAGAAAATCTCTCCATTCCATCTTGCCTAGTTTAGCTTTCTGAAAATGAGGCTCAAGGGCATGTCTCAGATTGATCCGAGCATCAATGATCCTATCTAATGCCAAATTTGTCAAGAAATTTTGTTCAATAGGCCCCTTCTTATTCAAGAACGCTGGAGGCATATATGCTGGGAGTGCCTGTTGTAGATCATAGACTCGGGCATTCCGGATTTCTTGGAGTTTACAGCAATATTTAGTGAGTCTTTTCACATATTTAGGCAATGGTTGGGGATCCAAGTAATCCAACTCCAATCCTGTTTGATCCTTTGGGTTGATTATCCTATAACATTCCTGGTTCCGTTCAGCCATACATTTCTTCTCCCTTTCTAACAGTCTTTCAAGTCTGATTTCGTTGGGGAGATGTTTGTCATTAATAAGATTGATCATTTGTTGATCCCAGAAATGGCTCATCCTATCCCAGAATGCAGCTTTCAAGTCAATCATCAGTGATTCCTTCTCCTTAGCAGGTATATGTTGAATCATCAACGGATTGACATAAAAGATTGGTGGTGAATTTTCCATTCCTACCCATCCACAGCTTTTCTGAATCTGTTCCACCATTTAGTTGTTCTCTTGTTTTTCCAAAATGATTGTTCTTTCTTGTCTGACTCAATACCTCGGGCTTTGAGTTCTTCAAAAGTCATCTTATGAATCCTTTAGAAAGAAATAAGAGAAGCCGATTAAATTAAGATCACCATCCTCACATTTAGAGTTTTGCTCTAAATGTGAAGGTGTGAATAGAGAATATAGTATCAACTCTTTCTTCTTTGCGCTCATTTTTACATGATATCACCATACTCATATTTGAAATTTGCTCTAAATGTGTGAATTTTTTTTTTAGTGTAGATTAAGTCTGCTAAAGAAAAACATTGTGCTAGAAGAATAAAAACATTACATAGACAGAACAAAACAAATTACAAAATATCATTCAACAGATTCTTGCAACCATTTAGAAATTTCCAAGTACAATGGATCTTATAACTCCAATTTGTTAGTCAAAGAGGAGGAATTTCTCCATCAAACCCAAATCTGGTGAACATATTGCAATGCTCTGTGACTAGACACCTCATGCAGTAAATTGTACTAACTCCATAAAAGTTCCTTGAAAATCTATGATTGTTATCATAATAGTTCTGATCATTGCAAAACCTTTTCTTAGGCTGCCCTTGAAAAGGAGAAAGGAATTCATTCTGGTTTGATAGTCATCCCCTGACTTGGAGCTGGAGATCTTTCAGCCTTCGTCTATTCTTGAAAAGAGTTGCAAAGAGCCAAATTCCTTTCTCCTGCTCTTCAACTTCATCCTTACTCAAAAGCATAAGTGCTTTTATGTAGATGGATGGGTGATGATTATCAGTGATGGCAGGCTTCAAGAGGTCAAATGCTGCTTGTTCATTCTTACCTCGCACAAACAGGCACAATGCCGCTTGCAATTGGAACATCCAATTCCCTGCATTTCTGCATCTTTCAATGAAGTCTATCTTTGTTTGCTCAAAAGTTCCCCATCCCCACAGAGAGAAGTCTTCAAGAGTAGCCCTCTTTAAGACTAGAGGATGGTGGGTGGCCTCATCTAATTCCTTACAAACTAATTTGCAGTTGAAAATAGTTTCAAAATGATCGAACGCCAGCCTCGACAGGATATTTCCAAGAATCTCATATGGAAGATCTGTGATCTGAGTGGCCTCTGATCCAGATTTTTGTAATGAAATTCTTGGACTCTTGGAGGAGTTTCCAATTTCAAAGCTGAGTAATATTGAAAAAAATAATGCACTTGGATTCAATAAAGGTTTGTGAAGAAAAATGAAAATGCAGAAACTATAGAAAAGCAAATAAACCAGTAATATATCAGCAAGTAGTTCCAAAAGAAATTACAATCCGAAGTCACCAAATGATTACAAAAGTATGTCAGAGTAATCCTCATATCTTAGCAAATCTAGTTCATCCAATGATTCATGATTTCTTCCTCATCAGAGTCGGGCCACACTTCTTCATCACCCAGGATTTCACCACATAGTCGTCTAAACATTCTAACCATATCAAAAAATTGACAGGGTATGCAGTCTAGTATGATATGTCGTGGTATCACTTCACGTACATCAAGAGAGTGATTCTTCCACAAACTCCTCTCTCTCTGGGCATTGAAAGGATTTGGAATGCTATCAAAGAGTAGTAGACGGTGAAAAACATGCAGCTTGATGAACACCACATCTAGGACATCTTCAGCTACTGTTCTAATCAGTTTTAGTCCCTCTTCGTTTAACTTATCATCTTGTTTTGACAAGAGCAACAAACTTCTTAGGAAAATGGTAGGCAGATGTTTATCATCTAAACCAGGCTGGAGAAGTTCATAGGCTTTCTTCTCGTCCCGGTTATCAACAAATGCTACGAGTGCAGGTTCAAGATTAAACATGTAATTCCCTACATTCTGGCATTCATTGATGAACCTTCTCTGGTTGTCAGGATAAACATTCTCCCTCCATCTCATACATAATTCCAGATTTACTCTCTTAACACAAGATGTGATTTGCTTGCTTGATAAAATATAGGAGAAATCTCTGAGACTCTAAAAAGTTCAATCACACTAGTTCATTAGGCAAATCAATTATCTGAGTTCCCAAGAGTTGTGGAATTCTATCATTTCTGTTTGAAAAAGAGAGATGAAACACAAAATTCAGGGAAAGACTTTCATTGAAAAGGAAACTAACAGATTGAATATCAAATTTTATCACTACTACCATGCTGCCTTACAAAATACAGAGAACTTAGATCATTGATCAAATTAGGCCTAACACTAGAATGACACTGAGAAAGCTTATCAAAAATATCATCCTTCTCCTTCTTCATCCGAGAAGTCTCCAGTAGAGTTATGATTATAAAAGGCTTCTCTTTCCAACACCCTGAAATCTGCTACTGCCCTAGTTGCATCACAACACAAGCAAGTGATCTGATCAGCTCTATAGTTGAAGTATGGCGGCCCATGGATAACTTCCCATTTGTGCTCATCAAAGTTACAAAACTCTCTCTTATTCTGTCCTAGGAAAGGGTTTGGTACATTTTCCCATTCTGAGACTACAGTAAGAAGGCTATATCTAAAATTATAACTATTAAACGTATCATCTAGGAGTGGGATTATTAGATAAAGCCCTCTATCTATCTCCCCCTTAGAAACTTTACTTAAACAACACAAAGCCTTAATGTACTGAGAGAACTCATGACCATCATCAATTCCCTTATCCAAAATTTGAAAAGCTTTGGTTTCTTCACCTTGTGTAAATAATTCCATTGCTTTTTGAAGATTCAGAGTAGGATTATTAGCCCTTCCGCAGGAATGTAGAAACTTAATCTTTCTAGAGGACTCGTTAGAGATACTTTTAAAAACAGGATCTTCTAAATTGAATCTCCGAAAAACAGTAGGATGGTTTGAAGCAGTTCTAAATATAGTGCATGTTTCTTTACAATGGAGCAAGTCCCTGAAGCTACTCAGCCCTACTCGTGACAAAATCTCTCCAATGATGTCCAGTGGAAGATCAGTCAGTCGTAGCACAGAGAACTCAGAAGCATGCTCTCTAATATTAGTGCTGTTAAGCGAGTTTTTAAAGAGGAAATTAGATTTGGTTCCATTAACGAGAAATCTAGGACTAAGATTCTAATCGCATTCAAGCAAGACATACAGAATGTAAACCCTAGTGTTGCGAAACAAACATTTCAGTGCAAACAAAAAGTAGATAAGCAAGCATTGCGAATTTAAGAACCACGAAGAAGAAAATAGGATAGACTTAAAGGCTTACGGAATTTCTCCAGCCATCTCCTTCTCTGATCAAGTTTCTCGAACTGTAAATGGTATGCTTCAGAAGAGAGAACTAGACTTATGGCAGTTTCGTATTTGGAAAGAGTGAATGATGATGGAATTTGAAATGACAACTGAAGGGAATAAATGGAGAAACTGAGCCGATCTATCCGAGACTGAATACTGAGTAGGATATAAGAGTAATTTCTTTCTCTGTAAAAAGTAATGATTGGGCCTAAATTTAGCCTATGGAAAATCTAAACTTAATAAAATATTAAAAATAACTGAGATAAAATTCCAAAAGGATTAGCTCAAACTCAGTTATCTTAAAAAGATAAAGCGAGAATAAAAAACTGAACCAAAAATAAGAAACAATAAATGCAAAAACATAATTACAAGACGTAGAAAGTGTAAAATATAGAGGAACTATCAATTTTTTATTCAGAATCTGAATCAGTTTCTAAATCTGAATCAGATTCAATTACATTTTCATTGAACATCTCCCTCAAATATTTGATTAATAAGGTAACCTCACGACACAAACAGTCAATGTTTGTGGCACCATAGTTATAGTGTGGAGGTTCCCTAACTAAGTCTTTACAATGGGGCGCTCGATAGTCACAATACTCCCTATGTCCTTGCCCTAAGAAAGGATTAGGCTCCTCTTCACTACTGGCAAAAACTTTTTCAATCTTCTTCTTCATGCTCTTAATGTGATCCACTTCTTTGAAGATTGATCCCATCAGATACAATCCTTCATCAATCTCTTCTAAGCTTTCATAACTCAGAAGGATGAAGGCCTTGATGAAGATTGATGGATGATGCTCATCCTCTATCCCTGGCCAAAGAATTTCAAAAGCAGCTTCCATATGGCCTGAGTTCCGGAAGGCTTTCAATGCAGGCTCCAGGTTGAGCATGAAATTGTTGTCTTCCCTGCATCTTCTCAAGAAAACTCGATATTCTTGATCATAAGTTCTTTCAGCGGTGATTTCCTCCACCACATTTGCCCTTCTTCGAACAACAAGGAGTTTACTCGCTGTTTGGAACTTCCTGCAGGTTGGAGCTACTCTGGCGAGATTTTTAACTTCTTCCCGCCCCAATCTTGATAAAATATCCCCTAATATTTCATCAGGGGTATCTAAAATGGTAGTTCTAAGATTGAGAGCTACTCTAGCCATCTTGAGTTTCTAGTGAAAGAACTTAAGGGGATATGAATGAATGAACGATTATAACTGGTTATTTATAAACCATAGGAAGTTATATGACATAATTACAAAGGATTGAAACGACGTGTGATGTTTAGTGAAAAGAAGAAGAAAAGACTCTGAAAGGGCATTTTGGTCTTTCAAGGTCTTTGAAAATCTATCCGTTCCAAATTCCAAGACTCTCGCTTTGTCTTCCCACAAATGCAGAGTAATATAGTTCTCGCTTGGTTAATTCTGACAAAGCGAGGAATGTTACTATGAGGAATAATTGGTAAAGCTCACGCTTTGTCATTCTGGCAAAGCGTAGGCTTATTTATGTCCCTCGCTATGTTAATTTTGACAAAGCGAGGGGTATTACTCATATGTTCATTATGAGAAATAACCAGTGAATCTCACGCTTTGTAATACTGATAGAGCGTAGGCATATCTATGCCCCTCGCTATGTTAATATAAACATGGCGAGAAGAATTACTGAAAGTAATACTCATGCTCACGCTTTGTTGATTAAAACAAAGCGTGGACATGTACTTCCTCATATTTTGTGTTATCAACAACAAAGGGAGTTCACAAGAAAGATTAACAAAAATAACACAAACTCAGAATTAATTTTAAAATTAATCCTGAGTACACTGTGTTCATTACTTAAAAACCTGATCGCATTCCTTCTTCAATGCTCCTCTTCTTATCCTTCACACATCAATTCCTTTAATCCTGAAAATAGTAAACAAAATAAAATTAAAATTAAAATAAAATAAGAATAAGGGAGAAACTACTCAGTAAACCTGGGTAGTTACCCATCCCCTATATATATATATATATATATATTTGGTATCAGACTACTCTTGATGGTTTTGTTACAAGGGGAGTGTTACAAAGGGGAGTGTATATATATATATATATATATCTGTGGATACTCCTCTTTGGTATCAGAGCCAAGGGGAGTGTAAAGAGGTTATTTATCTGTGTTGTTTTGTTTAACAGGTGAATACTGAGAACCCCTTGCCTTGGAGTTTCTTAAGCCGAGACCATAAGAGTCGTTTATCCAGATACTCCCAGGATTGTAAGTAAACACTTGTTTTATTGCCGACACTCATGGATCGCCTCTTGCCACGCTCCTTCTCTTGTTCGTCAGAACAAAGCACATCCAGTACTTCTAGTCCTAAAAAACTAGTCCGGTCGGAAGAAACCATCATTGAAGATTTTAACAAATCTATTGATGATTTGGACTATTCCAAAAGTCTCAAAAAATGAAATATACCAAACCTCCAAATTCCTCTCCTTCTCTACTGACCTAGCTATAAAAACTGAAGAAAGAGATATCCAGCTCTCCAAACCTTTTGAAACAATAAATCTGCTTTCACCTGATTCCCTCTCTAAGCATTTCTCAAAAGGTTATAAATACATTCATATAGGATTATTCCAGGTGGGTATTAAACCCCTTACTAAAGAAGGCCTTGATACTTCTATCCTAGCCATACTCCGAGATGCCAGGTTCACCAACTTTGATGAATCCCTTTTAAGTTCGGTTGAATCAAGTCTTTGTACTGGACCTATATCCTTTGATTGCTATCCCAATCTTACTATATCTCTCCGTGACAAAAACATCCTAAAATCCCTTGTCCTCCAAATCAAAACTCATAATTACAAAATGTTGGAAGGATCCATCCCTGTTGCTATTGTCTTCAGAATATACTATAAAGCCATTCTTTCAGCTTTTGCTACTAAAGTAAAATTCCACAGTAAGAAAGGTGAAACCCTTCTCTTACAAACTGACTTACAGAGGTCCAATGCTGTTGTCGCCAGATCCCTCCAATGGAAGGACATAACCCTTCCGGAAGAATGGATTCTTGACGAAGCCGTTGAACCAGAAAGGCCATCTATGCCCCCGCCAAACCCTCATTTGAAATCCATCTCTCAGGACAGCACCGGACAGGTCAAACTCTCATTCCACAGAAATACCTCCTATCAGAGGAACTTTGACCAACATTCTGATGATTCTGAGGGAAGTACCATAAGCCTTGGAAGAATTTCTCAGTTTGGTAGCCCAACGAAACCACCCCGATATTCCACCTCTGACATTCCCACGTCTCCTCTGAAAGACGTAAATTTCTCCTCACCTATCCCTAAGTCCATTTATCACAGACGTGACGAAGATCTTATTGATGAACCATCCAGCCCCACATTTTCCTCCGTTACTGAGAACATAAATGAGCTAAATGTCATTGAAGGCAATTTTGTTATCAACAAGCTTGTTCTCCATGAAGACTTCTACTCGGAAGAAAACACACAAAAAAGAGCCTGGTTCTTCAAAAACTTCTCCCATATCCGATTTGAAATCCAAACATCCTTCTATTCATTCATCTCAGAAGCCAAAACCCTCATCCCCTTTTTTACATGGTTTGAACTCTACCAAAGTACTTACCCTGTCAGCAAAACCATCAACCCTATTACTACCAGAAAACCCTATTGGGAAACAGTTTCCAGTGACAAAACTTTTAACCAAACCCACCCACCTCTCCAGGCTTTCAAATTCTCTGTCAAAGACCAACCGATTGAGACTGCCCCTCTTAAGAATGCCAATGAGAAAGTTGAAGTTAATCTCAAAAACCTAATTGCCCAAGCCAACTACACAAACATACATCTCAATACCATTGGTAAACAACTTGACCGAATCGAATCCCATCTCACTGACACCCAGTTCAACCAAACCAAATCTAAAGAATCCCCCTCCAAAGCTTCACCCCTCAAAAAACCCCTGTTTAAACCTTTTGAAATCTCTAAAGCCACCTCCCTGAATATTTCCCAAGCCAGAACTAGCCTATTGAAAGAGCTCCAATCCCAGCTTTCAAAAGGGCCAGAAACCTCCTCCGGAGACAGTTACGTCCCAGAAACCCCAACCCCAGCCCGAGTCAACATGATTACCGACATACAACCCTTTCCGCAAACGATCTCTTCTATACAACCTCAACCCATTCCTCAAACCCGCTTTAACTCATCATCTGTCTACAACTGGAATCTGGATGGCCTTGGAGAACATCAGATCCTTCTAATGCTCCAACAAATGACAATGGCAGCCAATGCCTATAGAGCGCAAGGACACATAGAAGACAAAGCCATAGCCGAAATCCTTATCGCAGGATTTTCTGGGCAACTAAAAGGATGGTGGGACTTCCATCTTACCGAATCCCAACACGAAGATATATTGAATGCTGTCAAACTAGATGAAGAAGAAACCCCCCTTCTTAGTGACGACGGTGAACCCCAACAAGATGCAGTCGCCACTCTCATCCAAACCATCACAATCCACTTTATAGGAGATCCCACTCTCCTAACCAACCGCAACACAGAACTCCTATCTAATCTCAGATGCCGAAGGCTCAGCGACTTTAAAACCTACAAGGAGGAATTCATGTCCCGCCTCATGAGCCGAGATGACTCAAACCAACCTTTTTGGAAGGAAAAATTTCTTGCCGGCCTTCCCACTCTCCTTGGAGAAAAAGTTAGAAACAAAATCCGATCTCTTTCTGGATCTCAAATCATTGACTATGACATCTATACTTATGGTCAATTGATAAGCATCATTCAAAATGAAGGCCTCCACATTTGCCAAGATCTCAAAATCCAGAAACATCTCAAAAAGGAGCTGAAGCAGACCAAAACAGAGCTTGGAACCTTTTGTAAACAGTTTGACACCTGCCGTCGCAACTTGAAACATGATCCTTGTGATTGCCAAAAATCCCCCTCAAAACCTTACAAAAAGTTCCCCAAACCCTACAAGAAATTCCACAACTACAAACAAACCAGATTCACCCCAACACCTGATTACTACAAAAAGCCTACAAAAATCCCAACTCCTGCCAGACATCGCGGTCCCAACAAAGACCCGATTAGATGTTACCGTTGCAACAAAACCGGACATATTGCCAAGTATTGTAAACTCCAACGGCGAATCAATGAACTCCAAATTGATGAAGCCATCCTCAACCAAATCTCTGAACTCCTGATTTCCTCCTCCACGGAACAATCTGATGAAGAGCTACGTCAGTTAGACTCCTCCAACCCCGAAGAAGAAAATGTTTTCAACATAAATGTTGACGACATATCTTCTAGCTCCTCTGATACTATCCCATCTATTAACACTATCACCTCTGAACAACAGACACTTATTGATATCATCAAACAGGTCGAGGATCCCCAAATCCAGAAGACATGTTTTGATAGACTTGTTGAAGAACTCCAGAAACCTCAAAAACCCTCTTTTCAAAATCCCTCATCTTCCAACACCTACGACTTGACCCGAATCCTCAAAAAAGGTCATACAACACCAAAATCCCCCACACTTCAAAGTCTTCAAAAAGATGTCAAAGATATCAAAAATGAGATCAAAAACCTCAAACAAAGTCTTGCTAACGACTCTGAAATCCTCCAACAAATCATCAACTCCATGAATCCCAGAAATGAAGTTGATAGTGAAGATATCCAAGAACAGATCCAACAAATCAGGAACTTTCCGCAGGATTTTCTCTTTGTTCTTAAAGAAATCACGTCACGAAAGTACATAGTCAAGATCAAGCTCCGATTCACTAAGGGGTCAACTATCCAGGTTATAGCCCTTTTCGACACTGGTGCTGATCACAATGTTATTCGTGACATATATGCCCCAACCCAATGCCAGCGGAGCACTGATGCCAAGTTAAAAGCTGCAAACGATTCCAACCTCGATGTCCAGTCCAGGATAAAAGCCTCCATTATCAATAACGGTATAGCTCTCAAAACAACATTTCTTGTTGTCAGTAACATCCACCATGCAGTCATCCTTGGAACCCCCTTCCTAAATCTTATTACCCCTTACACCGTGAGAAATGATTCCATTACCTCCCAAGTCAGTAACAAAAGACTATGCTTTACCTTTCTTGAGAAACCCCATACCAAGAAAGTCAATCTTCTGAAAGCCTGCTCTATCTATGAAGATTCTATCAACAGCATTGTCCAAGCCAAAACCTTCACCCTCAATGAACTCAAAAAAGATATCTACGTTGCCAGGATTGACAACCAGTTACAACAAAAAATAATCCAACAACGGATTGCCGATTTCCATAAACAGATAACAGATCAGGCCTGCTCCGATCTTCCAACTGCGTTTTGGGAAAGAAAAAAACATGTTGTCACACTCCCATATATGCCCTCTTTTTCTGAGGAAAAAATCCCCACTAAAGCACACGCTATTCAAATGAATAGTGACCTCATGGAGTTCTGCAGAAAAGAAATCCAGGATTTACAGCAGAAAAAGCTCATCTCCCCTTCCAAATCCCCTTGGAGTTGTGCTGCTTTCTATGTCAACAAATCTTCTGAAGTCGAAAGAGGAACACCTCGGTTAGTCATTAACTATGCTCCTCTTAACAGAGTCCTCCAATGGATCAGGTACCCCATTCCAAACAAAAAAGATCTCCTCCAAAGACTCTATGATGCGTATCTATTTTCAAAATTTGATATGAAATCAGGATTCTGGCAGGTCCAAATAGCTCCGCAAGATAGGTATAAAACTGCTTTTACTGTCCCCTTGGACAGTACGAGTGGAATGTTATGCCTTTTGTTTAAAAAATGCCCCCTCAGAATTCCAAAAGATTATGAATGACATCTTCAATGACTATTACAAATTCTGTATTGTTTATATTGATGATGTTCTAATCTTTTCCAAATCCATAGAAGAACACTTCAAACACCTCCGAATTTTCCTTTCGGTTGCAAAGAAGAACGGATTAGTCATCTCTGAACCAAAGATTAGCCTGTTTCAGACGAAAGTAAGATTCTTAGGTCACTATATCACCCAGGGTACAATTACTCCTATCGAAAGATCCCTAATCTTTGCAGAAAAATTCCCTGACAAAATCCTTGACAAAACACAGCTTCAACGATTCCTTGGAAGCCTGAACTATGTTCTTGACTACTATCCGAACATAAAATCTAAACTATAACCTCTCCATGATAGGCTGCAGAAAAATCCCGCACCATGGACAGATGCTCATACTAGCCTAGTCCAAGAGGTAAAAAAGCAGGTAAAAGAAATCCCATGTCTCTATCTTGCAGATCCAACTCTTCCTAAAATTGTTGAAACAGATGCTTCCGACATAGGCTACGGAGGGATTCTGAAGCAAGTCAAGGACGGAAAAGAGTGCATCATCCAGTTCACCTCAGCACACTGGAACGCCACTCAAAGAAATTATTCTACAATCAAAAAAGAGATCTTAAGCATAGTCCTTTGTATCCTTAAATTCCAAGGAGATCTGATCAACCAAAAATTCATTCTCAGGGTTGATTGCAAAAGTGCTAAGGAAATCCTTCAAAAGGATGTCCAAAATTTAGTCTCTAAACAAATTTTTGCTAGATGGCAGGGACTCTTAAGTGCTTTCGATTTTGATATTGAATATATTAAAGGTGAAAATAATTACATTCCTGATTTTCTAACGCGTGAATTTTTGCAAAACAGGGAAAATGCCTCCCAAACCGGTCAGAATATACACTGATAAAGAACTGAGGACCCGAGCCAGCAAGAAGGTCACTGCGAATACTGCGCAGAATAAAAATACTCACAAATCCCTCAAAGAAAGGTTTGAAAAAGGAGATCCTCATGTTGGTGCTATCGACTCCTCAAACGGTAACTTTCAATACTTTGTTACTTGGAGCCCCACACACAGCCAACACGAGTCTGACCCTGATGATCAAAATCCCGAATCCCCTGACAATCCACCCGAATCCCCTAAAAATACCAAAAAGATCTCAGAAATCCCAGCACCCATACCTCTCCAGCAAATCCCCCAGGCTAATGAATCCCCTGCCATTGATCAGCAAAAAACCATCTCTGATACATACTCATCTTCCTCATTTGCCAAAAAGACCTCCGACTCCACTATCCAATCTACACAACCCTCCCCAACAGAATGGTTCCTCAAATTACAATTCCAGAATATGATAACTATAGAACCTGGTTTTGACAGAGAAGATCCTTATATTACAGCAGAAGCCATTTTTGGGAAAAACATCTGGTTCAAAAAATTCGATGATGACAAATCCCAACTCTATTATGAGTCCATCCTTGAATTTACAGAATCAGCCCAGATTAAGCATGAAAAATCCAGATCCAATCCCTCTGAAATTATATACTCCCAGTGCAAAATCTTCAGAGTCATTCCACCCTCAAAATGGTATGGATCCCTTACCGAACCAATTGCTTTTGGCACAAAATATAAATCCCACCCATTCGCCAAAAAACACTTCAACTACTTTGAATACCAGCAGGCCTGGTTCAATGCCTTTTGGGTAACAAACCCGACCAAATACCATACCTGGTTATTCTATTTTGATAGATCCACAGACCTGAATTCCTACCCGATCTGGTGGTCCAGTTGGTGGAACCATTTTGGTTCAGTTCCGCAGATACTACCGTCCCTGGTTCAACAGTCCTTTGAGATTTTCTCCTCCCAATATCATCCTACCCCCCATGAGAAAGATTCCTTTGACCTCCTCACCAATTTCTGCACAAAGTTCTATTGTCCATGGATATTTACCTGGAATCTAGAAATTCATGGTTCTCCGCAACGAGTCTTGAGGAGAAGATTTAAAGTCAAATGGTGGAACAAGTGTAACATTGTTAGAAGCATCTTTCCAGAACAAGTTGAACAGTGGATCCAACAAGACAAGAAACGAAGAAGCATCACTGAAAAACGAACACCTGCACAAATCATGTTTGAAGAACGTAAGAATCATATCGCAGCAAGAATTGCCGCTGCAAAAACCCCGGAAGAGGCAATGAAAATCATGCAAGAACTCCAAACACCGCCTGATAGTGCATCGACTTCCGAAGGTACATCATCTTGTTTTGGAAATAGTGGGTTCAAAAAAAAAATCATGTAATTTTATCTGCTTTGTTACAGTCTATATTTAAGTTTGATCATGCTCCGAAAAAATCCCGCCGGAGCCTGTCCCAGACTTAAAAAAAAAATGAGAGAGAGACAAGACCCATGTATTTTATCTGCTTTGTTACAGTCTATATTTAAGTTTGATCATGCTCCGAAAAAATCCCGCCGGAGCCTGTCCCAGACTTAAAAAAAAAAAAAAAAAAGAGAAAATGATGATAATCAGTTTATTCCCCGCAAAATACGGAGACATGTCACCACTACTTTCACACCTTGTCCGCCACATTTGTCACCACTCACCCCGAATTTACAATTCGGTCCCCCAAGTTTCGGATATTCAACATCATAATTTGCTGAAAGGCCCTCCGCCATCCCCTATATATAGAGCCATTGCTGGAAGAAGAAGGCCAAGTTTTGAAGCACGACCCTAGTGAGAGAAAGAGTGAAATCCCACCGGAAGAATCCCGCCGGAGCCGACTTCCTCCGATCATCAAGAGTTGTCATTTCTGTTTGAGTGTTTGTCATTTCTGTTTGAGTGTTTGTCATTCCTGATTGAGTGTTTCTGTTAGAGTGATAGCATAGCTGTGTCTTAGTTGGTTGTGAGTTCCTATATGTGCATGATTTCTAGCATAGTTGAGTGACCGGAAATCCTGTACAAGTCACCGGAATAGCGTTGTAATACCAGTCCCAGTCACGAGTGATTATCCTTGAATCCCGAGGATCCAGAGGTAAAACCCTCACTTTGGGAAGTCTGAGTACCAAGTATCACTTATTAGATTATGAGGCAGACCTAATAAAAAGCGGTTAAATATTCCAAACTACTGTTGTTTCCCGACTACTCTATATCATGGACGGCGTTGCCTCCTCTCTAACATCATAACTCTTCCCTCCCCCTTTTTTACATTATGCTACACTGCACCATGGACGGCTTTGCCGCCTTGCTAACTATCTAACTTCCCCTTTCCCCATTTAATTTTCTGCTATTAACTTACGACTGGCCTGGCCAGACTACTAACTTCATCCCACCCCTTCACACCTCTCGGGTTCATTCTCGAGTTAGATGGTTTTGACACCATCATATGTAGTTTCAATCATCTTTACACTCTTTGATTCTGCGGCCTCTGATGTAGATACCAAGTTTCAAGCCATGGTGATTTATCAGAGCTTCAGATGTAGATACCAAGTTTCAAGCCATTCACTCTTTGGCTTACCAGTTCCTTCAGATGGCTCTGATGATTTATACCCCTTCAGATGGTGTCAAAACCATCTAACTCGGCAATAAAACAAGTTTCAAGGAACAATGTTACATCGGCCAGAATGAATTTTTGATTGTAGAATAATTTCTTTGAGTGGCGTTCCAGTGTGCTGAGGTGAACTGGATGATGCACTCTTTTCCGTCCTTGACTTGCTTCAGAATCCCTCCGTAGCCTATGTCGGAAGCATCTGTTTCAACAATTTTAGGAAGAGTTGGATCTGCAAGATAGAGACATGGGATTTCTTTTACCTGCTTTTTTACCTCTTGGACTAGGCTAGTATGAGCATCTGTCCATGGTGCGGGATTTTTCTGCAGCCTATCATGGAGAGGTTTTAGTTTAGATTTTATGTTCGGATAGTAGTCAAGAACATAGTTCAGGCTTCCAAGGAATCGTTGAAGCTGTGTTTTGTCAAGGATTTTGTCAGGGAATTTTTCTGCAAAGATTAGGGATCTTTCGATAGGAGTAATTGTACCCTGGGTGATATAGTGACCTAAGAATCTTACTTTCGTCTGAAACAGACTAATCTTTGGTTCAGAGATGACTAATCCGTTCTTCTTTGCAACCGAAAGGAAAATTCGGAGGTGTTTGAAGTGTTCTTCTATGGATTTGGAAAAGATTAGAACATCATCAATATAAACAATACAGAATTTGTAATAGTCATTGAAGATGTCATTCATAATCTTTTGGAATTCTGAGGGGGCATTTTTTAAACCAAAAGGCATAACATTCCACTCGTACTGTCCAAAGGGACAGTAAAAGCAGTTTTATACCTATCTTGCGGAGCTATTTGGACCTGCCAGAATCCTGATTTCATATCAAATTTTGAAAATAGATACGCATCATAGAGTCTTTGGAGGAGATCTTTTTTGTTTGGAATGGGGTACCTGATCCATTGGAGGACTCTGTTAAGAGGAGCATAGTTAATGACTAACCGAGGTGTTCCTCTTTCGACTTCAGAAGCTTTGTTGACATAGAAAGCAGCACAACTCCAAGGGGATTTGGAAGGGGAGATGAGCTTTTTCTGCTGTAAATCCTGGATTTCTTTTCTGCAGAACTCCATGAGGTCACTATTCATTTGAATAGCGTGTGCTTTAGTGGGGATTTTTTCCTCAGAAAAAGAGGGCATATATGGGAGTGTGACAACATGTTTTTTTCTTTCCCAAAACGCAGTTGGAAGATCGGAGCAGGCCTGATCTGTTATCTGTTTATGGAAATCGGCAATCCGTTGTTGGATTATTTTTTGTTGTAACTGGTTGTCAATCCTGGCAACGTAGATATCTTTTTTGAGTTCATTGAGGGTGAAGGTTTTGGCTTGGACAATGCTGTTGATAGAATCTTCATAGATAGAGCAGGCTTTCAGAAGATTGACTTTCTTGGTATGGGGTTTCTCAAGAAAGGTAAAGCATAGTCTTTTGTTACTGACTTGGGAGGTAATGGAATCATTTCTCACAGTGTAAGGGGTAATAAGATTTAGGAAGGGGGTTCCAAGGATGACTGCATGGTGGATGTTACTGACAACAAGAAATGTTGTTTTGAGAGCTATACCGTTATTGATAATGGAGGCTTCTATCCTGGACTGGACATCGAGGTTGGAATCGTTTGCAGCTTTTAACTTGGCATCAGTGCTCCGCTGGCATTGGGTTGGGGCATATATGTCACGAATAACATTGTGATCAGCACCAGTGTCGAAAAGGGCTATAACCTGGATAGTTAACCCTTTAGTGAATCGGAGCTTGATCTTGACTATGTACTTTCGTGACGTGATTTCTTTAAGAACAAAGAGAAAATCCTGCGGAATGTTCCTGATTTGTTGGATCTGTTCTTGGATATCTTCACTATCAACTTCATTTCTGGGATTCATGGAGTTGATGATTTGTTGGAGGATTTCAGAGTCGTTAGCAAGACTTTGTTTGAGGTTTTTGATCTCATTTTTGATATCTTTGACATCTTTTTGAAGACTTTGAAGTGTGGGGGATTTTGGTGTTGTATGACCTTTTTTGAGGATTCGGGTCAAGTCGTAGGTGTTGGAAGATGAGGGATTTTGAAAAGAGGGTTTTTGAGGTTTCTGAAGTTCTTCAACAAGTCTATCAAAACATGTCTTCTGGATTTGGGGATCCTCGACCTGTTTGATGATATCAATAAGTGTCTGTTGTTCAGAGGTGATAGTGTTAATAGATGGGATAGTATCAGAGGAGCTAGAAGATATGTCGTCAACATTTATGTTGAAAACATTTTCTTCTTCGGGGTTGGAGGAGTCTGATTGACGTAGCTCTTCATCAGATTGTTCCGTGGAGGAGGAAATCAGGAGTTCCGAGATTTGGTTGAGGATGGCTTCATCAATTTGGAGTTCATTGATTCGCCGTTGGAGTTTACAATACTTGGCAATATGTCCGGTTTTGTTGCAACGGTAACATCTAATCGGGTCTTTGTTGGGACCGCGATGTCTGGCAGGAGTTGGGATTTTTGTAGGCTTTTTGTAGTAATCAGGTGTTGGGGTGAATCTGGTTTGTTTGTAGTTGTGGAATTTCTTGTAGGGTTTGGGGAACTTTTTGTAAGGTTTTGAGGGGCATTTTTGGCAATCACAAGGATCATGTTTCAAGTTGCGACGGCAGGTGTCAAACTGTTTACAAAAGGTTCCAAGCTCTGTTTTGGTCTGCTTCAGCTCCTTTTTGAGATGTTTCTGGATTTTGAGATCTTGGCAAATGTGGAGGCCTTCATTTTGAATGATGCTTATCAATTGACCATAAGTATAGATGTCATAGTCAATGATTTGAGATCCAGAAAGAGATCGGATTTTGTTTCTAACTTTTTCTCCAAGGAGAGTGGGAAGGCCGGCAAGAAATTTTTCCTTCCAAAAAGGTTGGTTTGAGTCATCTCGGCTCATGAGGCGGGACATGAATTCCTCCTTGTAGGTTTTAAAGTCGCTGAGCCTTCGGCATCTGAGATTAGATAGGAGTTCTGTGTTGCGGTTGGTTAGGAGAGTAGGATCTCCTATAAAGTGGATTGTGATGGTTTGGATGAGAGTGGCGACTGCATCTTGTTGGGGGTTCACCGTCGTCACTAAGAAGGGGGGTTTCTTCTTCATCTAGTTTGACAGCATTCAATATATCTTCGTGTTGGGATTCGGTAAGATGGAAGTCCCACCATCCTTTTATTTGCCCAGAAAATCCTGCGATAAGGATTTCGGCTATGGCTTTGTCTTCTATGTGTCCTTGCGCTCTATAGGCATTGGCTGCCATTGTCATTTGTTGGAGCATTAGAAGGATCTGATGTTCTCCAAGGCCATCCAGATTCCAGTTGTAGACAGATGATGAGTTAAAGCGGGTTTGAGGAATGGGTTGAGGTTGTATAGAAGAGACAGTTTGCGGAAAGGGTTGTATGTCGGTAATCATGTTGACTCGGCTGGGGTTGGGGTTTCTGGGACGTAACTGTCTCCGGAGGAGGTTTCTGGCCCTTTTGAAAGCTGGGATTGGAGCTCTTTCAATAGGCTAGTTCTGGCTTGGGAAATATTCAGGGAGGTGGCTTTAGAGATTTCAAAAGGTTTAAACAGGGGTTTTTTGAGGGGTGAAGCTTTGGAGGGGGATTCTTTAGATTTGGTTTGGTTGAACTGGGTGTCAGTGAGATGGGATTCGATTCGGTCAAGTTGTTTACCAATGGTATTGAGATGTATGTTTGTGTAGTTGGCTTGGGTAATTAGGTTTTTGAGATTAACTTCAACTTTCTCATTGGCATTCTTAAGAGGGGCAGTCTCAATCGGTTGGTCTTTGACAGAGAATTTGAAAGCCTGGAGAGGTGGGTGGGTTTGGTTAAAAGTTTTGTCACTGGAAACTGTTTCCCAATAGGGTTTTCTGGTAGTAATAGGGTTGATGGTTTTGCTGACAGGGTAAGTACTTTGGTAGAGTTCAAACCATGTAAAAAAGGGGATGAGGGTTTTGGCTTCTGAGATGAATGAATAGAAGGATGTTTGGATTTCAGATCGGATATGGGAGAAGTTTTTGAAGAACCAGGCTCTTTTTTGTGTGTTTTCTTCCGAGTAGAAGTCTTCATGGAGAACAAGCTTGTTGATAACAAAATTGCCTTCAATGACATTTAGCTCATTTATGTTCTCAGTAACGGAGGAAAATGTGGGGCTGGATGGTTCATCAATAAGATCTTCGTCACGTCTGTGATAAATGGACTTAGGGATAGGTGAGGAGAAATTTACGTCTTTCAGAGGAGACGTGGGAATGTCAGAGGTGGAATATCGGGGTGGTTTCGTTGGGCTACCAAACTGAGAAATTCTTCCAAGGCTTATGGTACTTCCCTCAGAATCATCAGAATGTTGGTCAAAGTTCCTCTGATAGGAGGTATTTCTGTGGAATGAGAGTTTGACCTGTCCGGTGCTGTCCTGAGAGATGGATTTCAAATGAGGGTTTAGCGGGGGCATAGATGGCCTTTCTGGTTCAACGGCTTCGTCAAGAATCCATTCTTCCGGAAGGGTTATGTCCTTCCATTGGAGGGATCTGGCGACAACAACATTGGACCTCTGTAAGTCAGTTTGTAAGAGAAGGGTTTCACCTTTCTTACTGTGGAATTTTACTTTAGTAGCAAAAGCTGAAAGAATGGCTTTATAGTATATTCTGAAGACAATAGCAACAGGGATGGATCCTTCCAACATTTTGTAATTATGAGTTTTGATTTGGAGGACAAGGGATTTTAGGATGTTTTTGTCACGGAGAGATATAGTAAGATTGGGATAGCAATCAAAGGATATAGGTCCAGTACAAAGACTTGATTCAACCGAACTTAAAAGGGATTCATCAAAGTTGGTGAACCTGGCATCTCGGAGTATGGCTAGGATAGAAGTATCAAGGCCTTCTTTAGTAAGGGGTTTAATACCCACCTGGACTAATCCTATATGAATGTATTTATAACCTTTTGAGAAATGCTTAGAGAGGGAATCAGGTGAAAGCAGATTTATTGTTTCAAAAGGTTTGGAGAGCTGGATATCTCTTTCTTCAGTTTTTATAGCTAGGTCAGTAGAGAAGGAGAGGAATTTGGAGGTTTGGTATATTTCATTTTTTGAGACTTTTGGAATAGTCCAATCATCAATAGATTTGTTAAAATCTTCAATGATGGTTTCTTCCGACCGGACTAGTTTTTTAGGACTAGAAGTACTGGATGTGCTTTGTTCTGACGAACAAGAGAAGGAGCGTGGCAAGAGGCGATCCATGAGTGTCGGCAATAAAACAAGTGTTTACTTACAATCCTGGGAGTATCTGGATAAACGACTCTTATGGTCTCGGCTTAAGAAACTCCAAGGCAAGGGGTTCTCAGTATTCACCTGTTAAACAAAACAACACAGATAAATAACCTCTTTACACTCCCCTTGGCTTTGATACCAAAGAGGCCGCAGAATCAAAGAGTGTAAAGATGATTGAAACTACATATGATGGTGTCAAAACCATCTAACTCTTGAATGAAACCGAGAGGTGTGAAGGGGTGGGATGAAGTTAGTAGTCTGGCCAGGCCAGTCGTAAGTTAATAGCAGAAAATTAAATGGGGAAAGGGGAAGTTAGATAGTTAGCAAGGCGGCAAAGCCGTCCATGGTGCAGTGTAGCATAATGTAAAAAAGGGGGAGGGAAGAGTTATGATGTTAGAGAGGAGGCAACGCCGTCCATGATATAGAGTAGTCGGGAAACAACAGTAGTTTGGAATATTTAACCGCTTTTTATTAGGTCTGCCTCATAATCTAATAAGTGATACTTGGTACTCAGACTTCCCAAAGTGAGGGTTTTACCTCTGGATCCTCGGGATTCAAGGATAATCACTCGTGACTGGGACTGGTATTACTACGCTATTCCGGTGACTTGTACAGGATTTCCGGTCACTCAACTATGCTAGAAATCATGCACATATAGGAACTCACAACCAACTAAGACACAGCTATGCTATCACTCTAACAGAAACACTCAATCAGGAATGACAAACACTCAAACAGAAATGACAAACACTCAAACAGAAATGACAACTCTTGATGATCGGAGGAAGTCGGCTCCGGCGGGATTCTTCCGGTGGGATTTCACTCTTTCTCTCACTAGGGTCGTGCTTCAAAACTTGGCCTTCTTCTTCCAGCAATGGCTCTATATATAGGGGATGGCGGAGGGCCTTTCAGCAAATCATGATGTTGAATATCCGAAACTTGGGGGACCGAATTGCAAATTCGGGGTGAGTGGTGACAAATGTGGCGGACAAGGTGTGAAAGTAGTGGTGACATGTCTCCGTATTTTGCGGGGAATAAACTGATTATCATCATTTTCTCTTTTTTTTTTTTTTTTTTTTAAGTCTGGGACAGGCTCCGGCGGGATTTTTTCGGAGCATGATCAAACTTAAATATAGACTGTAACAAAGCAGATAAAATACATGGGTCTTGTCTCTCTCTCATTTTTTTTTTTAAGTCTGGGACAGGCTCCGGCGGGATTTTTTCGGAGCATGATCAAATTTAAATATAGACTGTAACAAAGCAGATAAAATTACATGATTTTTTTTTAAACCCACTATTTCCAAAACAAGATGATGTACCTTCGGAAGTCGATGCACTATCAGGCGGTGTTTGGAGTTCTTGCATGATTTTCATTGCCTCTTCCGGGGTTTTTGCAGCGGCAATTCTTGCTGCGATATGATTCTTACGTTCTTCAAACATGATTTGTGCAGGTGTTCGTTTTTCAGTGATGCTTCTTCGTTTCTTGTCTTGTTGGATCCACTGTTCAACTTGTTCTGGAAAGATGCTTCTAACAATGTTACACTTGTTCCACCATTTGACTTTAAATCTTCTCCTCAAGACTCGTTGCGGAGAACCATGAATTTCTAGATTCCAGGTAAATATCCATGGACAATAGAACTTTGTGCAGAAATTGGTGAGGAGGTCAAAGGAATCTTTCTCATGGGGGGTAGGATGATATTGGGAGGAGAAAATCTCAAAGGACTGTTGAACCAGGGACGGTAGTATCTGCGGAACTGAACCAAAATGGTTCCACCAACTGGACCACCAGATCGGGTAGGAATTCAGGTCTGTGGATCTATCAAAATAGAATAACCAGGTATGGTATTTGGTCGGGTTTGTTACCCAAAAGGCATTGAACCAGGCCTGCTGGTATTCAAAGTAGTTGAAGTGTTTTTTGGCGAATGGGTGGGATTTATATTTTGTGCCAAAAGCAATTGGTTCGGTAAGGGATCCATACCATTTTGAGGGTGGAATGACTCTGAAGATTTTGCACTGGGAGTATATAATTTCAGAGGGATTGGATCTGGATTTTTCATGCTTAATCTGGGCTGATTCTGTAAATTCAAGGATGGACTCATAATAGAGTTGGGATTTGTCATCATCGAATTTTTTGAACCAGATGTTTTTCCCAAAAATGGCTTCTGCTGTAATATAAGGATCTTCTCTGTCAAAACCAGGTTCTATAGTTATCATATTCTGGAATTGTAATTTGAGGAACCATTCTGTTGGGGAGGGTTGTGTAGATTGGATAGTGGAGTCGGAGGTCTTTTTGGCAAATGAGGAAGATGAGTATGTATCAGAGATGGTTTTTTGCTGATCAATGGCAGGGGATTCATTAGCCTGGGGGATTTGCTGGAGAGGTATGGGTGCTGGGATTTCTGAGATCTTTTTGGTATTTTTAGGGGATTCGGGTGGATTGTCAGGGGATTCGGGATTTTGATCATCAGGGTCAGACTCGTGTTGGCTGTGTGTGGGGCTCCAAGTAACAAAGTATTGAAAGTTACCGTTTGAGGAGTCGATAGCACCAACATGAGGATCTCCTTTTTCAAACCTTTCTTTGAGGGATTTGTGAGTATTTTTATTCTGCGCAGTATTCGCAGTGACCTTCTTGCTGGCTCGGGTCCTCAGTTCTTTATCAGTGTATATTCTGACCGGTTTGGGAGGCATTTTCCCTGTTTTGCAAAAATTCACGCGTTAGAAAATCAGGAATGTAATTATTTTCACCTTTAATATATTCAATATCAAAATCGAAAGCACTTAAGAGTCCCTGCCATCTAGCAAAAATTTGTTTAGAGACTAAATTTTGGACATCCTTTTGAAGGATTTCCTTAGCACTTTTGCAATCAACCCTGAGAATGAATTTTTGGTTGATCAGATCTCCTTGGAATTTAAGGATACAAAGGACTATGCTTAAGATCTCTTTTTTGATTGTAGAATAATTTCTTTGAGTGGCGTTCCAGTGTGCTGAGGTGAACTGGATGATGCACTCTTTTCCGTCCTTGACTTGCTTCAGAATCCCTCCGTAGCCTATGTCGGAAGCATCTGTTTCAACAATTTTAGGAAGAGTTGGATCTGCAAGATAGAGACATGGGATTTCTTTTACCTGCTTTTTTACCTCTTGGACTAGGCTAGTATGAGCATCTGTCCATGGTGCGGGATTTTTCTGCAGCCTATCATGGAGAGGTTTTAGTTTAGATTTTATGTTCGGATAGTAGTCAAGAACATAGTTCAGGCTTCCAAGGAATCGTTGAAGCTGTGTTTTGTCAAGGATTTTGTCAGGGAATTTTTCTGCAAAGATCAGGGATCTTTCGATAGGAGTAATTGTACCCTGGGTGATATAGTGACCTAAGAATCTTACTTTCGTCCGAAACAGACTAATCTTTGGTTCAGAGATGACTAATCCGTTCTTCTTTGCAACCCTGGGTGATCCTTTGATTGCTATCCCAATCTTACTATATCTCTCCGTGACAAAAACATCCTAAAATCCCTTGTCCTCCAAATCAAAACTCATAATTACAAAATGTTGGAAGGATCCATCCCTGTTGCTATTGTCTTCAGAATATACTATAAAGCCATTCTTTCAGCTTTTGCTACTAAAGTAAAATTCCACAGTAAGAAAGGTGAAACCCTTCTCTTATAAACTGACTTACAAAGGTCCAATGCTGTTGTCGCCAGATCCCTCCAATGGAAGGACATAACCCTTCCGGAAGAATGGATTCTTGACGAAGCCGTTGAACCAGAAAGGCCATCTATGCCCCCGCCAAACCCTCATTTGAAATCCATCTCTCAGCACAGCACCGGACAGGTCAAACTCTCATTCCACAGAAATACCTCCTATCAGAGGAACTTTGACCAACATTCTGATGATTCTGAGGGAAGTACCATAAGCCTTGGAAGAATTTCTCAGTTTGGTAGCCCAACGAAACCACCCCGATATTCCACCTCTGACATTCCCACGTCTCCTCTGAAAGACGTAAATTTCTCCTCACCTATCCCTAAGTCCATTTATCACAGACGTGACGAAGATCTTATTGATGAACCATCCAGCCCCACATTTTCCTCCGTTACTGAGAACATAAATGAGCTAAATGTCATTGAAGGCAATTTTGTTATCAACAAGCTTGTTCTCCATGAAGACTTCTACTCGGAAGAAAACACACAAAAAAGAGCCTGGTTCTTCAAAAACTTCTCCCATATCCGATCTGAAATCCAAACATCCTTCTATTCATTCATCTCAGAAGCCAAAACCCTCATCCCCTTTTTTACATGGTTTGAACTCTACCAAAGTACTTACCCTGTCAGCAAAACCATCAACCCTATTACTACCAGAAAACCCTATTGGGAAACAGTTTCCAGTGACAAAACTTTTAACCAAACCCACCCACCTCTCCAGGCTTTCAAATTCTCTGTCAAAGACCAACCGATTGAGACTGCCCCTCTTAAGAATGCCAATGAGAAAGTTGAAGTTAATATCAAAAACCTAATTGCCCAAGCCAACTACACAAACATACATCCCAATACCATTGGTAAACAACTTGACCGAATCGAATCCCATCTCACTGACACCCAGTTCAACCAAACCAAATCTAAAGAATCCCCCTCCAAAGCTTCACCCCTCAAAAAACCCCTTGTTTAAACCTTTTGAAATCTCTAAAGCCACCTCCCTGAATATTTCCCAAGCCAGAACTAGCCTATTGAAAGAGCTCCAATCCCAGCTTTCAAAAGGGCCAGAAACCTCCTCCGGAGACAGTTACGTCCCAGAAACCCCAACCCCAGCCCGAGTCAACATGATTACCGACATACAACCCTTTCCGCAAACCGTCTCTTCTATACAACCTCAACCCATTCCTCAAACCCACTTTAACTCATCATCTGTCTACAACTGGAATCTGGATGGCCTTGGAGAACATCAGATCCTTCTAATGCTCCAACAAATGACAATGGCAGCCAATGCCTATAGAGCGCAAGGACACATAGAAGACAAAGCCATAGCCGAAATCCTTATCGCAGGATTTTCTGGGCAACTAAAAGGATGGTGGGACTTCCATCTTACCGAATCCCAACATGAAGATATATTGAATGCTGTCAAACTAGATGAAGAAGAAACCCCCCTTCTTAGTGACGACGGTGAACCCCAACAAGATGCAGTCGCCACTCTCATCCAAACCATCACAATCCACTTTATAGGAGATCCTACTCTCCTAACCAACCGCAACACAGAACTCCTATCTAATCTCAGATGCCGAAGGCTCAGCGACTTTAAAACCTACAAGGAGGAATTCATGTCCCGCCTCATGAGCCGAGATGACTCAAACCAACCTTTTTGGAAGGAAAAATTTCTTGCCGGCCTTCCCACTCTCCTTGGAGAAAAAGTTAGAAACAAAATCCGATCTCTTTCTGGATCTCAAATCATTGACTATGACATCTATACTTATGGTCAATTGATAAGCATCATTCAAAATGAAGGCCTCCACATTTGCCAAGATCTCAAAATCCAGAAACATCTCAAAAAGGAGCTGAAGCAGACCAAAACAGAGCTTGGAACCTTTTGTAAACAGTTTGACACCTGCCGTCGCAACTTGAAACATGATCCTTGTGATTGCCAAAAATCCCCCTCAAAACCTTACAAAAAGTTCCCCAAACCCTACAAGAAATTCCACAACTACAAACAAACCAGATTCACCCCAACACCTGATTACTACAAAAAGCCTACAAAAATCCCAACTCCTGCCAGACATCGCGGTCCCAACAAAGACCCGATTAGATGTTACCGTTGCAACAAAACCGGACATATTGCCAAGTATTGTAAACTCCAACGGCGAATCAATGAACTCCAAATTGATGAAGCCATCCTCAACCAAATCTCTGAACTCCTGATTTCCTCCTCCACGGAACAATCTGATGAAGAGCTACGTCAGTCAGACTCCTCCAACCCCGAAGAAGAAAATGTTTTCAACATAAATGTTGACGACATATCTTCTAGCTCATCTGATACTATCCCATCTATTAACACTATCACCTCTGAACAACAGACACTTATTGATATCATCAAACAGGTCGAGGATCCCCAGATCCAGAAGACATGTTTTGATAGACTTGTTGAAGAACTCCAGAAACCTCAAAAACCCTCTTTTCAAAATCCCTCATCTTCCAACACCTACGACTTGACCCGAATCCTCAAAAAAGGTCATACAACACCAAAATCCCCCACACTTCAAAGTCTTCAAAAAGATGTCAAAGATATCAAAAATGAGATCAAAAACCTCAAACAAAGTCTTGCTAACGACTCTGAAATCCTCCAACAAATCATCAACTCCATGAATCCCAGAAATGAAGTTGATAGTGAAGATATCCAAGAACAGATCCAACAAATCAGGAACTTTCCGCAGGATTTTCTCTTTGTTCTTAAAGAAATCACGTCACGAAAGTACATAGTCAAGATCAAGCTCCGATTCACTAAGGGGTCAACTATCCAGGTTATAGCCCTTTTCGACACTGGTGCTGATCACAATGTTATTCGTGACATATATGCCCCAACCCAATGCCAGCGGAGCACTGATGCCAAGTTAAAAGCTGCAAACGATTCCAACCTCGATGTCCAGTCCAGGATAGAAGCCTCCATTATCAATAACGGTATAGCTCTCAAAACAACATTTCTTGTTGTCAGTAACATCCACCATGCAGTCATCCTTGGAACCCCCTTCCTAAATCTTATTACCCCTTACACTGTGAGAAATGATTCCATTACCTCCCAAGTCAGTAACAAAAGACTATGCTTTACCTTTCTTGAGAAACCCCATACCAAGAAAGTCAATCTTCTGAAAGCCTGCTCTATCTATGAAGATTCTATCAACAGCATTGTCCAAGCCAAAACCTTCACCCTCAATGAACTCAAAAAAGATATCTACGTTGCCAGGATTGACAACCAGTTACAACAAAAAATAATCCAACAACGGATTGCCGATTTCCATAAACAGATAACAGATCAGGCCTGCTCCGATCTTCCAACTGCGTTTTGGGAAAGAAAAAAACATGTTGTCACACTCCCATATATGCCCTCTTTTTCTGAGGAAAAAATCCCCACTAAAGCACACGCTATTCAAATGAATAGTGACCTCATGGAGTTCTGCAGAAAAGAAATCCAGGATTTACAGCAGAAAAAGCTCATCTCCCCTTCCAAATCCCCTTGGAGTTGTGCTGCTTTCTATGTCAACAAAGCTTCTGAAGTCGAAAGAGGAACACCTCGGTTAGTCATTAACTATGCTCCTCTTAACAGAGTCCTCCAATGGATCAGGTACCCCATTCCAAACAAAAAAGATCTCCTCCAAAGACTCTATGATGCGTATCTATTTTCAAAATTTGATATGAAATCAGGATTCTGGCAGGTCCAAATAGCTCCGCAAGATAGGTATAAAACTGCTTTTACTGTCCCCTTTGGACAGTACGAGTGGAATGTTATGCCTTTTGGTTTAAAAAATGCCCCCTCAGAATTCCAAAAGATTATGAATGACATCTTCAATGACTATTACAAATTCTGTATTGTTTATATTGATGATGTTCTAATCTTTTCCAAATCCATAGAAGAACACTTCAAAAACCTCCGAATTTTCCTTTCGGTTGCAAAGAAGAACGGATTAGTCATCTCTGAACCAAAGATTAGTCTGTTTCAGACGAAAGTAAGATTCTTAGGTCACTATATCACCCAGGGTACAATTACTCCTATCGAAAGATCCCTAATCTTTGCAGAAAAATTCCCTGACAAAATCCTTGACAAAACACAGCTTCAACGATTCCTTGGAAGCCTGAACTATGTTCTTGACTACTATCCGAACATAAAATCTAAACTAAAACCTCTCCATGATAGGCTGCAGAAAAATCCCGCACCATGGACAAATGCTCATACTAGCCTAGTCCAAGAGGTAAAAAAGCAGGTAAAAGAAATCCCATGTCTCTATCTTGCAGATCCAACTCTTCCTAAAATTGTTGAAACAGATGCTTCCGACATAGGCTACGGAGGGATTCTAAAGCAAGTCAAGGACGGAAAAGAGTTCATCATCCAGTTCACCTCAGCACACTGGAACGCCACTCAAAGAAATTATTCTACAATCAAAAAAGAGATCTTAAGCATAGTCCTTTATATCCTTAAATTCCAAAGAGATCTGATCAACCAAAAATTCATTCTCAGGGTTGATTGCAAAAGTGCTAAGGAAATCCTTCAAAAGGATGTCCAAAACTTAGTCTCTAAACAAATTTTTGCTAGATGGCAGGGACTCTTAAGTGCTTTCGATTTTGATATTGAATATATTAAAGGTGAAAACAATTACATTCATGATTTTCTAACGCGTGAATTTTTGCAAAACAGGGAAATTGCCTCCCAAACCGGTCAGAATATACACTGATAAAGAACTGAGGACCCGAGCCAGCAAGAAGGTCACTGCGAATACTGCGCAGAATAAAAATACTCACAAATCCCTCAAAGAAAGGTTTGAAAAAGGAGATCCTCATGTTGGTGCTATCGACTCCTCAAACGGTAACTTTCAATACTTTGTTACTTGGAGCCCCACACACAGACAACACGAGTCTGACCCTGATGATCAAAATCCCGAATCCCCTGACAATCCACCCGAATTCCCTAAAAATACCAAAAAGATCTCAGAAATCCCAACACCCATACCTCTCCAGCAAATCCCCCAGGCTAATGAATCCCCAGCCATTGATCAGCAAAAAACCATCTCTGATACATACTCATCTTCCTCATTTGCCAAAAAGACCTCCGACTCCACTATCCAATCTACACAACCCTCCCCAACAGAATGGTTCCTCAAATTACAATTCCAGAATATGATAACTATAGAACCTGGTTTTGACAGAGAAGATCCTTATGTTACAGCATAAGCCATTTTTGGGAAAAACATCTGGTTCAAAAAATTCGATGATGACAAATCCCAACTCTATTATGAGTCCATCCTTGAATTTACAGAATCAGCCCAGATTAAGCATGAAAAATCCAGATCCAATCCCTCTGAAATTATATACTCCCAGTGCAAAATCTTCATAGTCATTCCACCCTCAAAATGGTATGGATCCCTTACCGAACCAATTGCTTTTGGCACAAAATATAAATCCCACCCATTCGCCAAAAAACACTTCAACTACTTTGAATACCAGCAGGCCTGGTTCAATGCCTTTTGGGTAACAAACCCGACCAAATACCATACCTGGTTATTCTATTTTGATAGATCCACAGACCTGAATTCCTACCCGATCTGGTGGTCCAGTTGGTGGAACCATTTTGGTTCAGTTCCGCAGATACTACCGTCCCTGGTTCAACAGTCCTTTGAGATTTTCTCCTCCCAATATCATCCTACCCCCCATGAGAAAGATTCCTTTGACCTCCTCACCAATTTCTGCACAAAGTTCTATTGTCCATGGATATTTACCTGGAATCTAGAAATTCATGGTTCTCCGCAACGAGTCTTGAGGAGAAGATTTAAAGTCAAATGGTGGAACAAGTGTAACATTGTTAGAAGCATCTTTCCAGAACAAGTTGAACAGTGGATCCAACAAGACAAGAAACGAAGAAGCATCACTGAAAAACGAACACCTGCACAAATCATGTTTGAAGAACGTAAGAATCATATCGCAGCAAGAATTGCCGCTGCAAAAACCCCGGAAGAGGCAATGAAAATCATGCAAGAACTCCAAACACCGCCTGATAGTGCATCGACTTCCGAAGGTACATCATCTTGTTTTGGAAATAGTGGGTTTTAAAAAAAAATCATGTAATTTTATCTGCTTTGTTACAGTCTATATTTAAGTTTGATCATGCTCCGAAAAAATCCCGCCGGAGCCTGTCCCAGACTTTAAAAAAAAAAAAAATGAGAGAGAGACAAGACCCATGTATTTTATCTGCTTTGTTACAGTCTATATTTAAGTTTGATCATGCTCCGAAAAAATCCCGCCGGAGCCTGTCCCAGACTTAAAAAAAAAAAAAAAAAGAGAAAATGATGATAATCAGTTTATTCCCCGCAAAATACGGAGACATGTCACCACTACTTTCACACCTTGTCCGCCACATTTGTCACCACTCACCCCGAATTTGCAATTCGGTCCCCCAAGTTTCGGATATTCAACATCATGATTTGCTGAAAGGCCCTCCGCCATCCCCTATATATAGAGCCATTGCTGGAAGAAGAAGGCCAAGTTTTGAAGCACGACCCTAGTGAGAGAAAGAGTGAAATCCCACCGGAAGAATCCCGCCGGAGCCGACTTTCTCCGATCATCAAGAGTTGTCATTTCTGTTTGAGTGTTTGTCATTTCTGTTTGAGTGTTTGTCATTCCTGATTGAGTGTTTCTGTTAGAGTGATAGCATAGCTGTGTCTTAGTTGGTTGTGAGTTCCTATATGTGCATGATTTCTAGCATAGTTGAGTGACCGGAAATCCTGTACAAGTCACCGGAATAGCGTTGTAATACCAGTCTCAGTCACGAGTGATTATCCTTGAATCCCGAGGATCCAGAGGTAAAACCCTCACTTTGGGAAGTCTGAGTACCAAGTATCACTTATTAGATTATGAGGCAGACCTAATAAAAAGCGGTTAAATATTCCAAACTACTGTTGTTTCCCGACTACTCTATATCATGGACGGCGTTGCCTCCTCTCTAACATCATAACTCTTCCCTCCCCCTTTTTTACATTATGCTACACTGCACCATGGACGGCTTTGCCGCCTTGCTAACTATCTAACTTCCCCTTTCCCCATTTAATTTTCTGCTATTAACTTACGACTGGCCTGGCCAGACTACTAACTTCATCCCACCCCTTCACACCTCTCGGGTTCATTCTCGAGTTAGATGGTTTTGACACCATCATATGTAGTTTCAATCATCTTTACACTCTTTGATTCTGCGGCCTCTTTGGTATCAGAGCCAGTCGTAAGTTAGATGGCTTGAAACTTGGTATCTACATCTGAAGGAATAATTTCTTTGAGTGGCGTTAGTAGTCTGGCCTGGATTGTAAGTTTCAATCATCCCACCCCTTCAATCATCTTACTCTCGAAATATATATATATATATATAGTTCGAGAGATACAGAAAATTATGGATTATTCAAATATTCTGTATGAATATTCAAATCCTATTGTCCGATGTATTCTTCCAGCCGATGTCCATTGACTGTCTTCTCTCCTTCATTGAGCATGATTGTGACAGCTCCATTTGCTGAACTGCTACCACATGGAATGGGCTTGTCCATTTTGATCTGAGTTTACCTGGAAACAACTTGAGACGAGAATTATAAAGCAAAACTAATTGTCCAACATAAAACCTTTATGTTTAATTTTTACATCATGAATTTTCTTTGTTCGATCTTTATAAATTTTGCTACTTTCATAAGCTTCCAGTCTCATCTCTTCCATTTTTGATAGATCAAATTTTCTTTTATCCTGTCCCAACTGAACATCCATGTTGAGCATCTTAATAGCCCAATATGCTCTATGTTCTAATTCCACTGGTAAGTGACATGCTTTACCAAATACCAATCTATAAGGAGACATTCCTATAGGAGTCTTGAAAGCAGTTCTGTATCCCCAGAGAGCATCATCTAATTTCTTGGACCAATCCTTCCTAGTAATATTCACAGAAGCTTGCAGAATATGTTTGATTTCTCTGTTAGATACCTCCATTTGTCC